>VWZG01011728.1:48753-71026 GCA_013396735.1 Grallaria varia | reverse complement strand
AGAAAAAAAAAAAAAAAAAAAAAAAAAAAAAAGGAATGCATACCAGTCCAAATTTTAAAATTTCTGAATTAGATTTGAAGTGTTTGGCTGATTGGTCAAGTATAGGATTGAATGCCACTGTACACTCAGGATGCACTGATATTTTGACATTTTATGACTTTTGAGATATTGCATCCTTAAGAATGAGCAGTAATCATGTGGAGAAGTTAGTATGGTCCCTAACATTGACACTTATCAATAAATTTCCACACTGATGCGATATATACATGGGTGTGTGCAATGTGTCAAATGTCTTTGACTGATACTGACATAAATGAGAAAACACTTGTCTTACCCAAGACAGTGCTTCTCCTATCTTTTTTATTATTTCTAAGTGCTTCCTATAGAAGTATTTATTGCTGTCTTTATAAGGGGAAAGTATTTGTTGTGTGACAGCACATTTTCATACTGAATGACTTTATATTTTCTGCTGACAGCTGTCTGGTGTTGACCACTGTACGAGCAGAGTACTGTAAGAATTTTTTTTTTCTTGACTTGCATATAAAAGGTTTTTTTCAAGGTTGTGCCTTGGGCTGCCAAGTCTGAACAGTTTCACACAACTAAACAGTTTGGGAAGTGTCTTTTTAAAATACTGCAGAAAGTCTGAAGCAATTTCTAAGGGAAAGAACAAAATGTTTTGCAGGTATGTCCAGGGGTATTCTCTTACAGGAAGATACTGTGGGAAAATTTACCATTTTGTGCAGTCTAGCATTTTCCAGACACAGTGTCAGTCTTTGTAAGCAAGCAATAAAAGTTATCCCTGGCAAGAATAGGTTTGTAACATAAAAAGCTGGGCAAAAGATCCTTCAGAGGAAAAGAAATCCTCCTTATTCTTCTATGCCTCAGTTCAGACATTGCTGAATTGGTATTTGACCTTACTTGTGCCCTTGCCATGTAAACTGCTCTAGAGACAGTGTTATTTGTGGATTGTTTGGAGCACCAAATAATTTCTGGGTGGCATACCTGTATATTCCCACAAAAGTCTGCAATAGGTTGACATTCCTTCTGTGAATACTAGAAGTGCAACTTAGTAGTTTTCTCCTGCTTTTTCTTCAACCTTCTCTTCTTAAACTCATCCTGCTTTCTCTTGCACATTTTTAGTCTTCTGTTCTCTTTTTTGGTGCTTTTCCGCCTGTCCCCCTTTTTTCTGCATTACATACTTTATATTCATTATATCTGTACGTTTTCCATAACGTTTTCTATATCTTAAAGAGATCTTTAGCTTGTTCCTCCTAAAGTGATCTTCAATCTCTATTTGTAGAGGGTAGGGGTTGTATTTTTGTTGGACCTTCAAGTCTTCCTCCTTTCCATCCCTCAAATCTATCAAGTTCATGTCCTTCCAGCACATTCTGGAACTGACTCCAAGGCTTTACTCCTCTGAATTCATGAAAATTGTTTTTTATCCTGAAGGCAGGAAGGAGGACCCAGAGATGTGAACTTGATCTGGCACTTCAGTACCTCAAAACAGGTAGATATTCTGAATTAGTGGAGGAGATGCTGAAGCAACAGTTAGTTCAGGAAAACAACGTAACCCAAGGTCTCACATGTTAAGGTCCCATTAATTTCCAATAGTCACTAAAAAGNTCTGCAATCTGGCCATGCAACTAGTGTCACACCTGAATTTGACACATTTGTGGAGCAATTTTAATTCTGTGAAGTCAAATTTCAGTCTGTGTTTATAGAACATGTTTCTCTTGTTTCTGGAATAAAAAATGACCTCGAAACTCTTATAGGAGGACTTTTAAAGGTACATTAAAAATACTACCAAGTACTACCCATGTAATCACAGTTATTTTCTGGGCACTGCAATACAGCATTGAATTTAGAAATGAAATTTAAAAACACCTCTAGATCATACGTGGAAAAATGATATTATATCTTGGTTCAGTGTGCTGGAGTTTAAAAACCTGTTTGTCCCATCTCTGTGACTGCAGAACTTCCATGGTAACTGGAAGGGAGAACCTTGGACACAAGTTTTCATCCAAGGTCTTAGTGGAGATAACCAATAAGGTTGCAGTTTTACCTGGGATGTGTGCTGGAATTACCTTTCAGGAGGAAAGCAACTCTATTGGGACCCAAGTTAATATAGATCTTACTTACAGGGTCTTAAAAAGGCAGGCACTGAGAAGCAGTGTTTATTTAAATACTTTAGCTGAACATACACCAGAAGTCATAATGAGGCAACTTAGTGAAATTTGATTTAATCTTTTTGTTCAAATTGAAAATGTTTTATGTTTTTCAGAAATCAATATTTCTGTTTCAACTTGAATACTCTACTCTATTCTCATCCTCTGTCTCACACACACACACACACACACACACACACACACACATATTTCATATTATTTTCTCAGGACACTGTGTGAACCATTCATTATTGACACGTTCCTTCTCTTTGAAAGGGTATCTGCCCACACAGTTAAAAAACAATTGTCTATAGGCTTCATCCTCTTCATGCAGAAGTGTGTGGGTGAGGAGTATTTAACCCGGTTGTAAACTCAAGGAAATAGCTATCAATTCCCTCACTGCTGGAGACAGATTCAGGAAAATTATCAAAATTAAAGAGAAAAAAATGCGCGTTTCTAACTTGAGAAGGACAAGGGAATGTGATGAATTGCCAAGATTATCGGTGTGTTTGTGCTGTTTCCCCCATCTTCCATATTAAGCATGCTTTGGGTCCATTTGGCAGGGATTTTGGCCGCTTATCCTGCTTGCTAAGAAGTATTGTAGCTGTACTATGAATTTTGCTAAGTTTTGGAAGTCTAAGTACTGTTACTGGAAATAATGATACATAGCTTTCAGACCCCTTTGCATACATCAAGCTCCCTAAGGACAGCCCATGTATTCCTTTCAAACTCCATGTTGCAAGTAATGCAAAACAAATTGTTAGCAGCTTTGTGGTAAAGGAAAATGTTTCTTCCCGATAGTCTTTTCTCTCTGTATTATGCTGCGCTTTCTCACATGTCTCTTTCTCTGCATATGGAGATGGCAGAACGTAACCTTACAGACAATTAAGAATGCTGCTTGTTTCCTAAAGAGTTCCCACAAACATGTTTTTAAACCCTTGAATCTGGGTCGCTGGGTGTGAAGTTGCATATATATGTGTAATATATATCACTTCCTTCCATCTACGCTTACCAATTTTTTTCTCCAGAGTGAAATTCATCCAGTGTGTTGTGTTTGCTATAAATACACATCTCAGCTGTATTTCTATCCTTTGTGTCAATATTAAAATTCCCTTGTTCTATGTTTAGCTTGAATAATTACCAAACCATTTGCAATTAGAACTCTAGGATATGACCTCACACTGATTTATTCCTTCATTTCTTTCTGTATTTAATACATTTCAGATACTGAAAATACCAAATCTTTGTCCTTTTATTTTGATGTTTATCAGTAATGGAAACATTCCAAAACAATCAGCCAAATACCTATGCTTTGTTCATTTATTGCCTTCTCTGAAGATAAATTGACTGTACTCAACTCTCTTCAGCATTTTTCTTCACCTAGATATTATTGCCTTGTGCAGCCACCCCAAGGTGACTGTTATCACTTAATTAAATCCTTGCACACTGGGAAGAAAAAACAACATTGTTCGTTCATAACCCCAAGGAGGTGTGTTTTTTTTCTTTAAGCCACTAAGCTTTTTCCCTGTTTTATTAACTTATTCCTGGCTACAGCAAGATATACTTTGTTGATGAGCAAAAGGTTGTATTAGCTTTTTATTTTCTGGGTAAACTTATCTTTTCTTTGGGAAAAAACTGTGGGCATTACAACAAAGAAGAAAAATGAGATCTCTCCAAACCCTGCAATTCTAGTAAAGGTCTGTGTAAACATCAAGCTACTAAAGAGAAACAGGGGAGTAGCAGGAAGGAAATGAGAAAATAAAATGCAAACATAAAATTGGAACAAGACAAAAAAATAAGATGACGTGTATATACACAGAGAAACTACTGCAGTGCTAAGGGGAAATTGGCATAAGGAACAGCATTTCTGAAGAGAAAAATATATCAGAGCTCTTTATATTCCTGTCTAGGGCAGCATCTTTTTATTAGCCTCTTGGTTAATGTCCTCTCTTTGTCTATTGATTTTAGACTACATAACACTATGCTCCTGCTTTTACCTTTGCATTTCCTTTTCCGCAGTGAATAATCCTACTTGAAAACTGTAAGGGGAAATATTGCAGATGAGCCAGTCATTGAATATGTGAGACCTGTGATTTGCTTTTAAGTTGTTTTAAGCACAGTACTTCATACGAGAAAGTTCACTTGAAGCAGTGAGTTGCTAGAATATGTACAATGGTTTAGCTGCCTTTTTGCTTGTTTCTAGCCCATTAAACATTGGACCAGAAAATAGGTTTATCTACTCCAAAATTGGGGTTCAAGCAACCATATGTATTTGTTCATGATGCTAAATCATTTTATCACCTGCTGTGTTCAACAAGCATTTGCAAATAATAAATGTGATTTGAAGCTGTAATGCTTGCAAGAGCAGTTTATGATATCACTGGTACAAGAACGTAGCATTTTAATGTGTAATAAGAAAGGGCTTTTAAGTAGTTGGATAATTGTGATTTTTGAAATTAACTACTTATTATGTTGTAGATCAGAGACAGTAATATGAGTTGGTATGTGAAGCACAAAGAATTGAAAGATTTGTACAGCTTTGCTCCAAATCCAGGATATTTGTACTTTGTATCAGTAGTTAGTCTCTGGAAATTCCCTGTGCATGATAAAGTTACCCCTTAAATTCTGGGATTTCTTTTTGTTCTGTGCATTTAAATTCTTTTCTGTAGATTTCCTAATCAAATAATTAATTTTACAATGTTTATACAGCTTAAATGTCTGTCTTTCTTAGCAATAACAAAAATCTTTCTGTTTACCTTCACAGATTCACAGTAATGCTTTTCAATCTGTGTGCAATGGATCTGCCATCCACACTGATTTTAACCTATATTCTGTGGTTTGGTCTAATCTATTTTAACTGCACGTTTTATTGAATATATTGCAAAGGAATCTGAGGCCTCTTTTATTTGTAATAGAGGCAGTATATTGCAAATTTATCAGTTATCAAGATTTTAGGTTTGTTTTGGCTTCAAATTACTATTAGAGTGGTTTGTAAACACTGATTCTGCACTGAATTAAGTTTTGGTGTCAAAAGGATGGGATTCCTCAGAAGTTTTGGCATCAGTAAGGGCTTCTTTAGGAGTTGGCTATAGGCCAAATTTGCGATGTAAATTTGGGACACTAATTTCAAATAGCTACAGCATGTACATACTTTGTGTTTGCTTTCCAAAACTGGTTTTGTCATATTTTTTCTTCTTATTGTTCACCCTTAATTGGAAATTCTAGTTTTACATTTGTAGTAATATATGATTTTCCATTAATAATTTTAACACTGGATTGTAATATCAGTGAGTGGCAGAGTAACTTCTTTGCAGAATTAGGAAACAGCACAGGAAGCTTGTGAGGGAGAATTTTATTCCAATGTTTAGCTAGAAATACACAACAAGATATACTGCAGTTGAAAACAAGGACGCTTTAGTGATTCACATGCCATTAATGTCCATCTTTTAGGGTCAAAAAGCATCCTGAATTTCTAAGCATTCTGGTGTGTTTATTTTCCATTAAAATTTTAATTTAGAAATAAAAAAAAAACCAGTTAAATACTATATGAAATCACCTCTAGCAACCTGAATTGTTATGCTGCTGTGGATAGTAACTAGGCTGAAAGAACTGTTTATATTTTAAACCTTAGTCAGAATTCAGTCTTCTCAGCTGTAAAAAACATTTGGTTATATTTCTGGTGCAGTTATCTTGTGTGTGTGTGTGTGTGCTTCTGCTCTTTCCCATCTGGTTTCAAATCAGAATCAGAGAAGGACTGATAAAACATCATTTCTTTTTCACTATAGTGACTGAAAACAGATTGAAGAAATTCAGATAAATGTCGTAACTCATTAAAGCATGACCACTTAATTTTTTTTTATTTTAAGTTGGAGGGGTTGCTGCCAATTAAAATGGCAAATTTACATGCAGAAGTCTATCTATACTGCTTTCTGTTTGGTGTGTCAGGCAGCATGTTCATTTGGGCATGGCAATGGAACAAAATCTAGGCTGCAAACACATTCACACAGCAGCATAAAAAGCATTGGCAGTGCTGTTTGACAGGACAAGGAGTAATCATTTTAAACTAAAGGAGAGTAGATTCAGAGTAGGTAGCACAGGTTGCCCAAAGAGGTAGTGAATGCCCCATCCCTGGAAACTTTCAAGGTCAGGTTGGATGGGACTCTGAGCAATCTGATTTAGTTGAAGATGTTCCTGCTCACTGTAGGGGTGTTGGAACTAGATGACCTTTAAAGGTCCCTTCTAACCCAAACCAATCCATGATTCTATTTGATGTTGGCTCAGTGTAGTTTTCCCATGATTTAAGGAAAGGGAAAAAAAAAAGATGAAGGAAACAATGAAGCTACTGGGACAAATAAAAGTATGTTTGAGGAAATTATGATTTGTATTTTCTTTTTTTTTTTTATAAAAATGTTGAATTTAAACTTTCACTAGAATTTCTTTCATTGATGCGCCTCAAGTAAGGCTTGAAAATATGCTGCATTAGGGAAAAGAGACATTCATAATGCAATATTACAGGACGTCCAGGGAACAGGAACTCAGAACTGCACAATGAAGACACCCAGATAACTGATGGCAATTGCCTGAAATTTAGACAATAAAGCAAACATATAAAGTATTACTTAGGGTCTAAAAGAAGACACTGCTCAAGACAAGACAACTACAGATGCAGGGAAGTTTTTAATGGAGCAGAAAGAAGAAAAATATCACATTGAAAGCAGCGGAAGCTGAGGTTCTACACTCACATTTTAAACACTGTGTGTTTAAAGCATCATAGTAAGAAGAAATTAGAATTCCTTGATTTTCCCTGGTTGGTTCTGAATAACAGGAAAATGGTGCTAACATTTGGCAAGAGGAAGATTTTATTTTATCAGTTCTGTTGATGAAGGCAGTTTTACCACAATTGTTTTAGGGAGAGACTAAGCTTCAGATCTCTTACAAATTGCAGTGAAACAGAAACAGAGGAGAGCAATTATGTCAGTTCCTGCTTGGGATACAGGATGGAACATATAGATTATTGACATGTGCAATAAATACCATTAGGATTGGTGCTGTCAAGACTCACTTGGGGCTCTTTAGATTAGGTGGTGTTGTGGATTATTGGCACAACCAACAGCTCCTGGGCTCCGCAGTGTCAAAGAAATCTTGAGAACCCTTTGATGGGCAGATTACTGGTACTTTACACTGCAGCTGATCCAGGGCACTCCTTAAGTGAATAGCATGGTAATTTGGCTGCACACTAAAACCCTGTGGTAAAAATAAAGATGAACCTTTTCACATGGTTACTGTGAATCTGTCTTTAAAATGAAAAAAGCCATATTGTTGGTTGAAACCTTGTGTTTCTGGCTTCTGGATAAATCATAACCCACACTTGAAAATAGGATTTTATTATGGAAATACAAACAGACCCTTAATTATCACAGCAGTCAGAGGTGCCACGATAATATATTAGTTTGTACTTTAAAAAGAATATAAACCTTTTTCATTGGAAGAGCTGCTCTGTGCTGTTGATATGCTTGGATTTATGCAGTGAGCTGGTAAACAGCAAAATCCGTACTTATCTTTACCTACACAGGCATTAGAGGTGAGCTCAGAAAAGGGAAAAAAAAAAAAAAAAAGACAAAAAAAGAAGAAAAGGAAGGAAGGAAAAGAAAGAGGGAGGGAAGGAGAAACACAGTATTTCCTCATACCTTATGATGAAATTAGAGCCCTGTTGATGGCAAAGCTGCATGCTATCTTTTTACCTGGTCTCATATTCCAGCCGTGAAACAGAAGTGGAAGGTCAACATAGCAACAGTGTTTTGTAGTGACAAACAGAGTAGATTTCCTCAAATCATTCAGGACCAGATCTCCAGTTCCATCAGGATAATTGATTTTCACACAAATATGCATTTCCTACTTCTGTGTGAAATGTACTTCTGGACTGAAGCACTGTGAGTTCAAAACTCTTACACAAAGTACTGTGACCCAGCATAAAGATATCAACTTCACTGTGAAGACTGTAGATGTAGTGGATAATTATTTCAGGACAAGATTTTGTGTGTGGGGTAGACTTCAGCTGGCCTGAAGTCTCTGTGGAATAGTTGGACTATGCTAGGAACCTTCTGCACACGTCAGGGTGATATGCACGGAAGGAAAGCTGTAACACTTGGAACAGAAATCTGGTTTCTGAAGTGATGAGTCATGTTTACTGACATGCATGGTTTGTGTGTCCAATTAGGAATTATTTATGTATAGAGAAACCAATGGTCCTTGGACATGTGTCCAGACTCAGGTCTATATGAATCGTAGACTCTGATACAATAAAGTTCCTGTACCTGTTCCTGTTTTCGGAACAAGGCGATGTTGTTTCTTTGACCTGCCTCTAACTTTACGACGACAATTTTGAAATATTTTTATTATAAATGAAGTCTCCAACTTGTTTCAGGAAGTTGTTTGTCCCTTGCTTGTACTCCTGTGTTCCCTGCACATATAAGTGAATGGGAACCAAAGCTTCTATGGATATCAGAAGAGCACAGCATAGTTGTCTATAGATTTCTATCTTGTCTTCTATTGACTTTTGTGTCTTAAGAAAGGGTAAGCTTTTTGAGGATTTTTCAGTGATCAGGACACTGAGAGGACTTTGTTCTGTGACCTCTTAATGTTATAGGAACTCATAGTCCAGCTTTTACTGCTAGAAAGACTCTCAGAGGGTCTCATCTCCATTATAAATCTGTTTTCTCCAAACATGTAGGAATTACTCTAAAGTCTCTGTCCACTGTCAAACTTGAAAAAAACTAACCATGGATTTGAGTGCTGTTAGTAGGACAGAAAAAGACATGCGGAGTAGAGGAAACAAATTTCAAAGTTGCAAGACCCTTTTCACAATCTAGATTTTAAAAGGTATAGTTTTGTAGGCTTTTTTCCTTTTTTCTTTTTTTTTTTTCCCCATGCCTCTGCAAGCCTAACTGCTAGTAACTAGCACGTTGTGGTTCATGCCAGTCCAGATTCTGCTTGTTTTGGGAGTCACAAGAATAAGGAGTCAAGGGACAGTAGGAGTTCTGAGGCTTTTATGTACTGGTCTTTACTGGAAAAGCAAATGGCTGCTTTAATTTAGTCCAGCTGGATCGTAGAAATCTTTAGACTGGACATATATGGAACTGCTCCACACTCCCCTAGATGGAGAAAGAATTGTAGTAAATGGATCTCCTGCATTAGTGCCAGGATTAATGACAGCTGGAAGAATTCTCAGCTGATTAGTAACAGGTTTAGTCTTCTTTGCATTGTAATATGCAATAAGAGGCTGAAGGTAAGAAAATGAGGTTTTTTGGGGGTTGTTGTGTTCTGTGTTGTTATTATATCTATTTTCCATGGTCTAAAAAGTATTCTCCACACGTTCTTCTTTCAAGAGTATAGATTAGAACAGTATGCTAGTTGAAGAATTCAACTCAGTTTCTCATATTTAATCTGTTTGGTTGTCTGTATTGCCATCTAATTGATTAAATATGCTAAATGTAAGTCCCTCATCCTATTCTTCCTTGAGCACCCTGCTTCATATTTATGTAATTGCGTGATGCAGCTGAGAACACATGTATGCAGGTCTGGTCTACAGATCTAATTCTAGCAAGCCAATTGTCAGGATCAATCACCAGAGCATCTGAGTACCTACTGTGTGCAGGTGACATTTTAAGAGTGAAATTAACTCCATATCACAAATTCTTCCTTATAATTTTTTCACCCAGTTTTTTGGACAGGCGTTTGGTTACCTTTATCTGTTTGCTTTTACAGAGTGTCAAATTTATTGATTGACAGAAAAACTAACCAAACATGTAGATATACAATGAATATAAGACCAATTTGATGTATTCATACATAACATAAAAAGGCTTCAAACTTGCAGCTTGGGAAACAATAGCATTCACAATAATGCCTATTCTTCCCACAGTCAATTTTGCTCGTACAGGTGCTTCTACTTGCTCAGTGTTCCAGCCAGATCAGGTTCCCACAGTCTCTTGCTGTGTGGTCTGAGTTCAGGTCTAGGGAGGCAAGCCCTTGTTCTGCCAGCTCTCTGTGTATCTTAGCTCATGCTGCTGGGTCACCTTACTCTTTCACTTTTGGCACTCATTTACTAAATGTTTTGCAAGTAGATATATTGTCAAGTCCTTTACTCGGGCTGCACTGCTCGGTGCACAATTGCATAAGTGAGTGTAACATTTGTACCACCTAAGGGCAGAAACCACTTACGTTCAAACCCCATGCATCCAAAGCAAAGCCAGTCCATAGATACACTGAATCCTGACCGAAAGCGGTCACTTTCTCAGGGTAAAACATACATAATGTAATTTCTGTATGACAAGTCTCATCATATGTGGATATAGTTGATTGTATTACATGCCGCACAGTTACTGGCATCACAATCAGCTGTCCAAACAGACTGGAACCAGCACTAAGAATCCTATACAGTGGAAGGTTGGAGCTTGTCAGGAACAGACGTCATTAAGACAACAGTTCAGCTCTTTAATACACAATTTCCCCAGTGTTGTTTGGGATTTTGCAGTGATAGAGAATGGCCTTTGAGAAAAAAAGTAATATTGCTATCGGCAAGACAGAGATCCTTAAAAGTCATTTATTGCTTTTGCACACAAAAAATTGTCAGACTCTCAATCTCAATTTTTTGTCTTGAACTCCCATCACTTAGAGGTTTGTAATCTTGCTGTGCTTTTCAAGTTCACCTCTGGTACTTGTCAATCTGTTATCAGTGAATAAAACTGGGAGTACATCTTAAGAACCTGACTACAACCTTTAAACACTATTCTTGGCTCTGAGCTATTCTCTTCTACATTCTCCGCTTTTGCAGTGATTCTGACCCAGAATAAAATATGCTTTTTTTTTCTAATCAAGTAGTAAAACTGCCACTGCAAGTTTTTGCTGCTTTGGATACATAAACATACTTATTCTGTACGTCTGTGAAAGATGCGCCAGGGGAATCAGTAAAGTTTACTCCTCTTCCTTCATTTCTTGCCTTTGAGCTATAAAGCAGACCTTATGATTGACAAATTCATTTTTTGGCACTTTCTTGTTGTCATAAATTGCATCCTGACCACATGACTAAAGGGCATGAAGACGACAAATTAGGAAACTGGCATCAAAGTCTGCTCTAACCGTATCCTTTGAGTTTGTCCCCTTACCTCATCTTTTTTACTGTAGTTGTTTTCATGCCAAGTGCACGTTGCTTTTTTGTCAAATACGTGTCATTAATCCACAAGGAGTCTATGGTCATGTAGTCATCGAACTGTTGTATTGAACTGCAATTGAAAAAGTGGCAGTACTATGAGAGTTGAAAACAGGGATTTCTATGTGTTTGAGGTTGGGATGTTTACTCAGTGGTAAAAGCTTGTAGCCCAAGGAACATCACAATAAATCTTATGCCTTTCTGTGTTATTTGGGCTTTTGTTTTTCTGGTGAGGTTTTTTTGTTATTCTGGTGGAGGGGTTGTTTTATTTTATTTGTTTGGGCATTGTTTATTTGGTTGGGTTTTTGCAAGGGGTTAAGAAGATGGAAGGGGAGGAATAAAGCTTTTAGAGATTTGTGTAAGTCGGTAGATAATCAAACTTTAGTTGCTCATTTTTATTCATGTGCATCAAATACATCCCATGTAAAATTGTATTTCCCAGCACAATACTCCAGTTGTCTCATAGTACTTAATTGTGAAAGCCCAAGGTCAGATTTCTCCACCTAAGTAGTTATGTTTTTGCATGTTTGTTGGTGTTGCTGGAGGATATTGCTCTGATATCTCAATAATGAGAGCTCAGTAGAAGGGTACTAAGGCCAGATTTCTGTTAACCATCATTTACGCCTTTTATTTTAAGTCCTCATTCAAGAATGGTTGCCCTGTTAAAATGAAACTTATTTTTGGGTTTTTTTTCTTTAGTAAATCATGTTGTTTAAGCCATGTTGTAATACAATAAATAAATAATGCAATTATATATATAATGCGTGGGGGGGGGCAGGGAGGGACTGTTTTCTTTTGTAAATGTCGGTTGCATCCAATATTGCCTCTCCTTTAAAAAAAAGAGTTAAATATTTTTGCTGTTATTGAATGATGTATCTCTAATTGGTGACAGACTTTGTCCTCAAATTAATGCTCAGCTCCAGTTATAATATCATTATGTCATAACACTGAAAAATTCTAATTAAGATGATCTGTTTGTCAGGAAAAAGTGTAGTATATCAATTAACCTGTTTTATCAGGGGGCGTATTCCCTTCCCTAGCCCCTAACTCCTGATCAGAGCCTGAATGATGACAAAAACATCACAGATGCGTGCTGCATTGGACAAAGAACACATGCATGCATTTAAATCATGTATATCTTACTTTTTACTGATGTAATTGTGAAATATGTTCTTTTTGCATTCATAATTAGGGGGTGGAACAGATGGTGAAGGCTTAGTTTAAAATAATCTGTCATTAAAATAACCTAGCTTACTGGTAATTCTTCACTCTAACTGGAGTTTAGGTCAGGGTAACAGGTTTTTTTGCAGCATTGGAATACACTAGAAAGAATTAGGGACTTCATGGATCATATGAAATATGAGGATATTCTCCAGAAGGACACAGTAGTAAGACTCTAGTGAATTAAATTTGCCTGTAGTGAGAATATGCAAAAATGCCTGGGACAAAATTCCTCTGACAAATATAAATCCATTTACTACGATGCATTATACATAAGTGCATATTCGGTCAAAATGGTACAGTGGATTTCATATCCTGAGAGGAAATAACCTCACTATGTTTCAAATACTGTAAAAGGGACTTAGTATTTTGGGTTAAAAACCTGTGCTTTACATTTTTTTATTATTCTCATGTCAGAGGATATAAATTACAATAATTTGCATTATTATTCAGAGGTGCAGTAGCTAGTGACTTTTAAATCTGAGTCTCACTTCCCTCGTGTCTACCACATTGACTTACTGGTATGTGACAAAGTAAAACTTGTATCAGTCCTGTCTGGCTAGTTTAGAAATAAGAAAACTGGCTCAATAAATCAGATAGTTACGTGTCTTAAAAGCATTTTAGTGTTCCCTTCAAGATTTCATTTTTTAACAGCTTTGAAGAGAGCATATAGATTTCAGTATGGTATTATGATAAATCTTCTTGAGGAGGGGCAAGTATTAACATTTGTGTTGGTTCTTTTTCATCTTAATCCAACCTTAGTTAATAATCAGAAAATTCTACATAGTGGGTAAGAAGATGTAATTAACCCTTTGACCCCAGAATCTTAATTGGCGCCTGTTGAAAACAGTGGGGCAGTTTAAAAAAAATAAATTAAAAAGGAGCCTGTAGTGATTGAAACAGCGTAATACATAATGGTTTTCTGAAATAAAAAGTACTAGGGAGCTTCAGCTTTAATCACATTTTTTCATAAAACCAGTAAGTGTATGTTTAAACAAAAAGTTGCCAGCCTACCTTAAATTGGCATTTGGGGTCACCCTGACTCTTTCTCAGCTGCCACACTAGATGGGATAGGACTGGTTTTATGAAAGTCAACTTCATTTATCTGGGGGGGGGGAAGAAAAAAAAAGAAAATTCAACTCAAGAATAGTTTCCTAACAGAAGGTACTCTATCCTTATATTCATGCCCTCTCCTTCCATGAAAATAACGTGTGTTAGGAAAAAAGAGTTACCTTTGCAGGCCCTATTTTTATATTATAGTTAACTGTGGAACATCCAAATCTGAAATCCTATCTGTCTTTGAACTACAGTGGAACTGTTCAGAAATTCTGGCTGGAAATTGCACTGTGACACTCATTTTAAAAAAGGGATTTGAAAGCTGGCTAAATCCAGTACCCTTCTCTCATTTATTTTGTCCTCAGTTATACATAAGTAATATGAATAAGACCTCCGGAGTTTTCTTATTAAAACAAAATTGTTTATGAATATATAGTATACGATAGTATCATATACTGTTCTGGAGTGTATAACATAACCTGTGTTATGTTGCCTTGCACCTTCTCTGAAGTCTGCTGCTCTCTTGGCATGCACAAAGGATGCACGCTTTATGAAAAATTGAAAAATTTCAACACGCATTACTTAAATAATAAATATTCATAAATAATACCTATGAATAACGAATGAGACAGTCCTTCAGAACTAATGTTTGACCTGTAAAAGGAACAACAACATTGTCACAAAAGTGGTGTGTCTCAGTCCTTTCATACCGGTGGGAGGAACTGCCTTGCATTGGAAGGTGGCTATTTCTCCTCCTATTTTTATTGTCATTCTTCTTAGGTATTGGAACTTGAGCTTAGTACTTGAGACTTTTGTTCTAATGTCTATGGAAGTAGTTAGGTGTCCATTAGCTGTTAGTTAGTGGCTTTTTCAAAAGACAATTAAATAAACTTTCTGATTTTACTCTATTGAACAAAATGCTGAATTCAGTCTCAGTAGTAGTACCCAAGCATAACTTCAGAGAGGTGGGAAAAGAAACAGAGAAGGAACAACTAACAGTGATTCATTAGTCTCAGTTGGCCTAATGATCAAATTTTATGGCAAAGGAAGTGACAAATCACATAAGAAACCAAAATTTTGGTATGATGCATTGGCCCTGCCAGTCTTTCAGTGGTGCCTCCTTAGTTACCCATCTTGTAAAACTGGGAGGCAAAAGTAAGGGGTAGTCTCCCAGAGAGAAAGAGAAGAAAAGACTCAAGAATTAAAACTGTTTAATTGAAAGGAGAGAATCAGAATTGATGGCGTGGAAAAGTAACAAGTGTTTAAGATGACTAACACTTCTTATTTCAACACTCTTCCCAGTTGCTGATGACTTTCAAACTTTAGCTATGGAGGTTGAAATGTCTTTGTACAGCTACATCAACCAGAGATAGTTTTATTTTTTTATATTTTTTCCATAAAAACTGTTTTCAGCCAATGTCAAAACAGCACTGAGGGAAACACTTCTGCTTAATACTATAAGCTTTCTTCAAACTTTTGTTTCATTAAGAAGTCTGAATTTCTAAATAAGATCATGTGTATAAAAGAAGCAGAAAAGCCATCAGTGACTCAGAGAATTATTGTTTTCTGTTCTTTCAAAACTCTATCAAGATATGCCAGATAATTACCCACTAATTCAGTGTACTAAACAGACCAGATCATAAACACGCTCCAACTGCATATAACTCTCTCAAGTAACCCAGCAAGGTGAACATACTAAAAGCCTGGGTATATAAAAAACTGAGAAGAGGAAAGTTGTTTTTAAATGATACACAAATAACCCGTGAAACATCTTTTCTCAAGATATCATTGAGCCAAGAATTTTAAAAGATTAAAAAAATTCTAAGGAAGATCAGGTATCATAGTTGTGCCAACTCCTAACAGGAACAGGTTAGCAAGAATCCTCTGATAGGCTTGTCACTGCCCATATGGATATTCCAAACACTGTTCTGAAGGGTCTCATCCTGTGAGACCCAGGAAAACCGACTGCTGCGGATAGGCTGTTAGTGCCATTTGGTTATGGCAATTTGTTGTTGCTTGTGGAGAATGTAGGTGACCAGGGAGTCAGTGTCACACTTCTCAGGTTTATCTCTAACAGAGGGTTAAACCAGTTTCCTCGAATGAGCATGGGACAGAGCTCCTGGAAAACTTAAAGAAAGAGCTTTAAAGATTTACTCCTCTGAGTAAAAGAAATTGTACATGGAGGCAGAGATCCGATGTGCAAAGGTTTTAATTGTCCTGATACGAATCTAAGTTTGAACTTCACTGTTCCAAATTTTCCACCTGTTATTGATGTTAAAAATTCAAGGAACTGATGTTAATAATTTGAAAAAAAATTATAATGATTTATAAGAGGTCATAAATGGCTTGCATAAGATGAATATTTTTACATGAAGAAATTTACAAAAATATTTACATTTTTATTAATTCATAAATATAAATTAGAGTCTTTCTTTAATGCAGCGTCTTTAGTGGGGGTTTATTTTCCAATATGTGGTATATTATTTTTAGAAAAATCAGATTTTTGAACTAATTTCACCATCTACTACATCAGAGAAGAGGGAACATTTGCCAAAGACAGCTCTGACTAGCAGGCTGTTAGAAATTAATCAATTAGCAGAAGAAAAGAAAAAATAAAACCCCTTAGAAATCACTGCTATGTATTTGAAAAGGAGTGAGGTGATTACAAGACTTTTTCATCCTATATCCCCATCAATTTATGTACTTTTCTTCATTTTTCTTCCAAAACCAGATTGATCAATGCTATAGATATATTTTGACTTTATGTGTACCTTTATCAAAAGGAAATAGTTGTGATGTGATTTTTGTGATTGTTCCTTGTTCCTCCCAACTTTTGGGCTGTTCATATTTTCTGAGTTGTTTTAGCATTTCTAATTTCTGGAATTTTGTGATTTTACTTTTGCAATAGCGAGTGTTTGGCAATAATCTCTCCCATAAAAGGCAAAAAGGTAAAGGCACGAATAGTGTATAAAAGACATTTTCTTCCTAGTGAAGATTTGCTCTTATTCAGAGAGGTGTATTTCTGTCTTGATGTGCAGTGATTGACTCTGTGTGTCAGTTTAGAATATAGACCTTTGTTTATTAACTGCACTCATGTTTCAAAAGGTATGCATTAATCACTGTAGTTCTATTTTGATTTTTGCAGTTGCAATGGAAACAACATCCAAAGACTTGAACCTGTCAAAGTAAAATCTGATCTAGAGTTTTGCACCAAAGGGATGAAATTCATAACATTTCTAGAGACCTAAGCTGTAAACATATTTGACAGTAATCTGCTGATTGGCTTTGTTTGTTGTCTCACAAAAGGAAAATGGGAGGGAGTGTGTGCGGATGCACATGCGTGCATGTGTGTGTAATCCTCAATTAATTTACAAATTATTGAGGTCTACAGGGGTTTGAGTGATGGTAGCATTTTATTTGCTCCTTTTCAGTTTTTGAAAGTGGAAATTGTCTGCTTTGATTCTCAGGGATGGGGGGGCGATCTTTTTATATACCATTCAATTGGAAAGTTATTTGTTTTCCTTATTTCTCTCTTCTTGTAAAAAAAAAACACCACACAAACAAAAAAAGAACATTTTATTTTCCTATATTTCTTCTGTCAAGTAAATGAGATAAATTTCATACAGTATATGGCAGATGTAAGCATGACAGTAAGTCCTTGAACTTTTATTATACTCATATGATGTTTATTAATATGTAGACAGTATATAAAGG
Organism: Grallaria varia; assembly: GCA_013396735.1. NCBI lineage: Eukaryota > Metazoa > Chordata > Aves > Passeriformes > Formicariidae > Grallaria > Grallaria varia. The sequence continues at coordinate 53,662 of VWZG01011728.1, read as the reverse complement.
AGTTGTCTTGAGAGTTCAAATTAAAACCACTCATATAAATCAGAACATTTTTCTCAATCTACTTTGTGATGCCTTTGTTTGAATCTATTTCTATCTTTAATTTGGAATTTTTTATTAATCTATTCACTTTTCTTTTCGCTTTACTCTGTAGTCCCTGGATGGATTTGTATTTGCACTAAATCAAGAAGGAAAATTTTTGTACATTTCAGAAACTGTCTCCATCTATTTAGGCCTGTCCCAAGTAAGTACATGCTTTCAATTCTAGAACATAATTGTGTATGATGCGTTCTTCTGTTTATTGTTCCTAAGGAAGTAGTAATTTTGTTTCTGTATTTTGCATGGATTATTGAATCAGTTGTTTAAAGTTGCATTTTGCTCATCCTGAGTTGCAACTGAAAAATCTATCTATCAGTATTGGATGCTGAGATATGTCTGAAAACTTTTTGCCACAAAGGTTCATTATTAATTTATTGAGAACAAATGAAGTTTCTTTTCTCAGTTGTTTTGAACTTTAAACCTCTATACCTGATAGGAAAGGGACACCCTAATAGTACTTCCCTTGTGTCCTATTACTGGATGTTTATGGAGTACCCTGCACTATCCAGGGAGCTGACACGATGACAGGGAGTCATTTGGAGTCAAGAAATGCTGAAAGAGACCATTAAAATGTCTTGCAGAGAGGGTTCCAACAAGGACAAATTTTGATGCTTTCCCAAATGCTCACTAATATGAAGGGATGAATTTATACAATGTAATAGTTTGGGGGTATTTTGTTGGGGTTTTTTCTTTTTTTTCCATTTAATTGCTACAACTGTTTTTCAAATATTTAAACAGGGCAGAAGTGAGATGAAAGTTAGTTGTTAATGTTTATTCCTAGTCCTGCAGCATTCAGGAATATTTAGGCAGGATACCTTCGTTCTTCTTGCACTTAGAAATGCTGCAGAAAGATTTTGCATGATGATTTTCAGAGCAGGATAATCTACTTCTATTGCAGTGCCTCTAAGGAGAAAAAGAAAAACTGAAATAATATTTATTTCAGTCCCTTTAAATTGGGACCTATACCGATAGGAGGAAGCACCTATTAGCACAAGTTACTGTCAGTTTTGCTGTACCCTACCAACAATGAAATGGGAAATTTTAGCGTTTGGTGCCAAAAAAAAAAAAAAAAGACTAATTTTAAATATTGTCTGGTGAGAATCCAAGTAGTATTCCATTAATTCCTCATAGAACATGCAAGCAATTGGCTGTAGTAGGTTCAGTAATTGTTATTTTGTGCTGGCTTTGGCAAACCCAATGATGGAAATGGAAACAAGAGCTGTTTTCTAGCTCATATCAGTATTCTTGTCCCTCATTAAAGTCCCTCGTTTTGTAATAGACTTTAATCCCTGACTTAATCTGTTTGGGAGTTAGTATCAAGAATCCCACATTTTGAAATCAGTTCACCACCATGTTGATAATACAGTAAAGAATTGGAACTTTAATGTTTATTATTGTCTTATGCTCATATTAATCTGTTTTATGCATAGTATCCAGCAAAGTTTAATAAGCCAGTAAAGAAGAAGGATGGATAATTAGTTTAAGCAGGTAAATGCTAATTAGGAAACTCCTGAAAGGCATCCATTATACACTAGCTTAAAACAAATTTTACAGCCCTGGTTAGTGGTGTAATCCAAATTCTGTCAAGGCAACTGCATTTTCTGTAATTGAGATGTGTATGTTTGCTTTGCATAACAGATGGCTCTGTATGCTTAGACTGATAGCTAGGAAAATAATAATTGCATTATTCTGGCCAAAAGAATATTAGCTCTTGGGTTTTGGCCATTTCAGTCAGTCCTCCTGCCAGCACAGCATATGCACATATATGGATTGGATTTTCAAGGAAATTGATGCATCTGGAATAGTGCGGCCATCTGAAATATCATCTGTTCAAGAAAAATTTGGCTTTAACCCTATGCTAGTCTCTTGTTAAAAGCATTTTCTGCCACTGTCTTTTTAACTATAGAAGTTGGTAAGTCTTCCCTTACTCTGAACTCACATCATGTCGTTAAGACTTTACACTTAATCTTTATCCACATGCACGTTTTAGGAGAGGTTTCAGGTAAAAAAATTAATTTTCTTTGCATGTTAGATTTTTTGATATATCAGTGCAAACATTTCCATGTGTTCACCACTGAAAGTACTGATGGAAAAACTACCAAAATCAGAACCAGGACTATGGATATTTATGCAATAATAAATGCAGTCTACTGAGATCTACTAAAATATCTGAGATTTTTGCTGTGCTTCCCTTCTGTCATTATGAAGACATTTTATACCTCTCAGACCTCCTTTATGTATATGTTTAATATGTTATTCTCTTGCTATAACTTTTTATAACTAGTTTCTTAATAACTTCAAAATAAATGCTGTATTGACTTGTTACTAAGTCACTAATCAAAGCATATTTACTACAAAAATATCAGCAAGAATGTCCGTAAAACCATTTCTCAAACTATGCATGGAAATGCTACTCTTCGAACTACAAAAACTTAAAATACTTGTGAATTCTGAATTTCTGGATTGGTGCTATGTGATACATGTGGCATTGTGTTTCTTGCACTGTAGTTAAATGTTGGTACGACCTTATGTTGATACTTGAAAACTACATAGTTATAGAGAACTTCTAGGCAGTTTTCAACTTAAAATCTGGAAGTATATNTATTTATGCAATAATAAATGCAGTCTACTGAGATCTACTAAAATATCTGAGATTTTTGCTGTGCTTCCCTTCTGTCATTATGAAGACATTTTATACCTCTCAGACCTCCTTTATGTATATGTTTAATATGTTATTCTCTTGCTATAACTTTTTATAACTAGTTTCTTAATAACTTCAAAATAAATGCTGTATTGACTTGTTACTAAGTCACTAATCAAAGCATATTTACTACAAAAATATCAGCAAGAATGTCCGTAAAACCATTTCTCAAACTATGCATGGAAATGCTACTCTTCGAACTACAAAAACTTAAAATACTTGTGAATTCTGAATTTCTGGATTGGTGCTATGTGATACATGTGGCATTGTGTTTCTTGCACTGTAGTTAAATGTTGGTACGACCTTATGTTGATACTTGAAAACTACATAGTTATAGAGAACTTCTAGGCAGTTTTCAACTTAAAATCTGGAAGTATATTATAAGCATATTTATTTGAAACATCTTCATCAAGTGCTGGCTCTGGAGTCTTACTTTCTAGTCAAATGACTTCTCTAAGACTTCGTCTTTGTTTAGTTCAGCTTTTTCTTTTGATTTTTTTAGTCGGTTTTGGTTTTTTGTTGTTTTTTAATTAGTATGCATGGAAATAATGTACAATATATTTTGTACTTGCAAAGCAAAATCTTATGTCTATTAGCTAAAAGAAAACAGTCCTCATACTGAATCACAGCAGGTGAAAACTGTTTTTCACGGAACCCAATTTTTCTCTTTTCTGAACACTTAGAGCCAGTGGTGCAAAACAAATGGATGCTGATGTTCCAAGATAGCTTCAGGACTAATAGTAAAGAAATCTGATAAAACAATATCTTGGAAGGCAGCCTGGCAATGATGATAATAAAGTTACCCCTGGCAAAACTAACAGTATATTTGCACAGTAAACAAAAATTGCAATAAATACTCTTTTGAAAGTGCAATGAATATACCTTGCATGTAGATACCCATCAATATACATACTTTTAACACTTATTCCAGCTAGTGCTAACCAAAAAATTTAAGTTAGTTGGGCAGATGTATATTTTAGACCACATTGTGGAATTGCAATCAGAGCAGTTTCAGAGAACAGAGATAATTTCCAAGTAAAGGGAAAGACAGAGTTAGCTGAAAATAATGAGTAAGAGAAGGTAAATAATCAAAGCAACAGAAATGGACCAAAAATCTCCCAGTTATACCCTCAGTCTGTATAAATTGTCATAGTTCAGTTATACTTGAGGCAAGCTGAAATAATTGAACATGTTTTCCACTTCTTTCAGGAACTGTAGTATTTGTTGAAAGACCCCGACATGTCTAGAAATGTGCAGTATGGCCAGGATTTCTGCCCTATGTTGGACAACATGACCTGTGATAATGTGGCTTTCCCTTTTGTCAATACAAACAGCTTTTTACGCTGCATTTCTGTAGTGATGGAAAGCTTTGTTCTTCATATATATCTAGACCTAGACATTTTCTGAGTCAGTAGGTAACATTTGATATCAGAGTAACAGCCATCTTTGGAATACTCAGACCTGATTTCCATTCAGCATGGGATGAGATTTCAAAAGAAAATGGCTAAAAAGAGTCACCATATCTAGACATTGAAGAGACATTCAAATGACTCCTTCCAGCACTTAAAGTCATTATCAGTGCTTACCTAGGGGATTGCAATTCTTTTGAAAAGTCCCTGTCCTTGAGGCTTAGACAAAAAATATGCTGAAAAGTAATTAGTAACAAATACGGAGAAAAATCTATCCAGAACCAGACAGAATAAAAATTTGTTATCCAGAAAGGAAAAAATTGTCAAACACATGAAGTTTTGGGGTCAGTAGAAAATATTATGGACTGATAATCTGGCTGGGATGCTTTTGCTTTCTGGAAACAAGTTCTTAATCACCTCTCACCAACAGTTGTACTCAACAAAGATAGAATGTATTGTTTCCCCTCTGTGAGGTCCACACCTTAAAGTAAAACATTTCTTACTTGTCCAGGACCTAGAACAGGTTTGAAAATTGGCCTGTTGAAAAGAGCTCACTAAAAAGAAACAGTTCAGCTGCTGGTATAATAGGAGACAGATAATAGAGATGAAGAAAGCGAAAAGAATAAATTGTTAAGTATTTATCCTTTTTAAAACAAAGCAGGCAAAACCAATAGGTATATTACATGTGTATTCTGTTACTAGT
>VWZG01011728.1:28753-43753 GCA_013396735.1 Grallaria varia | reverse complement strand
GCATTCACATTAAAAGTTCTTTCTGCTGTTTGCTCATACCTTTAGAACTGCCTGCATTATTACTGAGTGACTCAGCTCCATAAGGAACCTATTTCCTTTTTGTTCTTATGGCAATCCCACAGAAGGACCCTGTGCAGAAGGCCCCAGAAGGGCCACTTTAAAGCCCTGTTACAAGCGATGCCATCGAGATCTGCCATCGGGACCCATCCCAGCACACAGCGTGCTCTGTCAGTGCTGGCATAGCCAGATACCTGTGCATCAGAGGAGTATTTCTACTGACTATCAGATGAGGCAGAGGAAACCTAGGGCTTCATTTTTCCCTTTCAAAAGACTGGAGATCAAATGTGGCAACAGAATGAAGCGATAAACTTCCTTTGTCCAGAATTGGAAATGTAAGGCAGAAAGGAGGCAGAGAATATACCTTCCTTCAGCAATGAGGAGACATGTCTAAGAGCAGCAATTATCTTCCCTTTAGAGACAGGAAACCCCTGCATGTATTTGAGGGAGAAGGAATCAGATTAGTATGAGGGGACAGACCAAAGAAATGCCTTTCTGGTGTGAGCAGACAGGAAGGGGAAGGCAGAAAAGAGACATAGAACACTGCCCCTGCTCAGCAACAGAGCTGTGAGGAGACATGCTGCTTCTTCCTCAGCAACCAAAATAAATTTTGTCAGCCTTTGATATTCAGAACTTATTGCCCAGCATCAATTCAAATAGTGAGTCTAGTTCCAAGTTATTCAAGGTATATGAAAATAGTATTTTAAAGGACTTATTAACATTCTGGTGTTTTTGCACCCTTGGTGGCTTTGCATTTTCAAGTCTTTTTCCATTAGCTACATGAATGTTAGAAGTGTACTTTTATATGTAAGAGAAGTCTGAGACTTTTTGGACATATCACGATTCTACAGAGAGGCCTTTGAAGCTACAATCAAGTCACTTGATTGGCAATAATATTATAAAGTTTGGCAACGGTAAAGTATAAAGGGGAAATACTGTCTTATTTCTCTAGTTGAATGGGATCACACAGATCTATAAACTCATATGGTCTATCCTGCTCATACTGCATCCTAGATAACTTTTAAAGCTTTTGTGTTAATAAATCTGGCCTTATAATAATGTGTGACAGAATTGTAACCTATATTAATTATTTTGTGTTTAAGATTCTGTCTTTTACATGACAAGTATTTTCTAGGAAGAGCACTGCTGGATTAGGATGTAGCCATTATAGTTAGGCGTAGTCTATACCTTTTCATACCACACTTCAGAAATGCATCCCTTTTGGGACAGCATTTATTCATGCATGAGTGGTAAATACAAAGTCATATACATTCCTGAGATTTCTTGAATAACAATGGAGCTATCCATGTGTTCTTATTCAACTTCCTCAATACATGCGTAAGAAAAATGTAAATGTATCTCTTCCACATATCGAGGCAGCACGTATGAGTCACGACTTAAAGTTTGTAGGAAAAGATGCTTCCTTTTCTAAAAGTCATTAATGCAGTTGGAGAAACAATAGCTTTGCCTTCTATGTTTGTTTCTTCAGACCTGATGTGTGTCTGATCCACAGTCTGTAAGTCAATGAAGAGATTTCACAGGCTTTTGAATGTTTCTGTATATTGCCAACATGGCTCTTCTTTTACACTGTGAATGAAGATACTTTCCATAAGTTATTGAGCAATCCCACTGTCCCTATAAGCAACTAGTACTTTGAATAAGAGTGACAATTTGATTAGTCTTTTTGTTCCCTATTGGTTATAGATTGCTTGGATGTTTTAAAATATTTTGGTCATATGATAGATTGATTTCTTTTTTCTGTCTTCAGTTGTATATATTCACATTGAGTTAACCTAAGTCAACATTTTGTTAAGGCATTTTAGAGGGTTATCACATTAAATGTAACTGGTATATACTTTATTTACTACAACTTTGTGAGTAGATGAGCTAGTGTCTAACCACTGAGAAAGATGTATTCCAAAGACATGACAATCTTCATGGTCTGAGTGGTTGACTAAAAAATGTAGTGGAGAAAAACTGTTTCTATTGTGATAGGTATACATTTGATTAGGTGCGTGTTTGGGAGGGGTGAACATTATGATATTTTTATTTAAAATTCATCTGTTTCCCATCTTCTGATTCAGTCTGTCTTCCTTGTTAGCTTCCAAATTAAGTTTTGATGTATTGTTGCTTAAGCATACAGTGCTTTTCCATCAGAAGGCAATTCAGGGGAAGAATTGTTCATAGAAAATAATTCAGTTACTGAAATGCACATAAGCAAATTCCACTTCCTAGAGAGTGCTCCACCAAGATGGACTTCTCTTTCATGCTCATTCCAAGTTTAAGTATTTATCTTTCCTGCATTTTGGCAGAAATGTGCCTATAGAAAAAATTTTGTACACTTCAAATTGAATCTATTCCAGATGTTTTGTTTGGCTAAATCAGAGCAGGTTCTTAATACTCATTCTGTTCTCCTCTTCTCTTTTGGTACCACTACACTCTGCTTGGTTTATGTACACTTGTGACTGTGAAGAAAGAGCTTATGCATTTGACAGAAGACCATTAAAATAGACAGAAGCAAAACAAATTATGCTTTTTCCATTCTAAGTGGTTAGGGGCTATTTAGATGGTATAAGTACATTAGTGCTGTACCTAATTTGGACAGTGATGTGGCTAGTTCTGCCCCAGTCCAGCCTGCACTGTCATGATGTTTTTGTGATGAATCCCTGCAGATTAGCAAAGTCTGCAGCTCTTCCCTAGTGAGGGTACAAATTCATGTGAAATAATAAAAACAGTAAGTGAAACTGTAAAAAAAAAATATCAGATATATAAATGTAACTTTTACACCTCGTTAATTAAAATTGACATTGAACAACGGTTTCAAGAGACTGCAAAAGGACACTACCATTTTAATATGGTTTGGAACCTTTTCAGCTGAGCAGACAAGAAAATGATGTAATTCTGGAATTCATTCACCTCTTCAGTAAAACCACAAACCTTCAATTTAAGTAGCATCTGTAGAAATTAAAGAAGGTAAACAAGATATTTCTAAAATGTCACAGCTTAATTGTGATACTGGTTGATATGGACTATTCCTTCATTATCACCTAGAGCAGGTGCGGTGATAATAACATAGTGTCTTTTAAAATAACTATAAAACCCAGAGATTGTAAAGGAGATTATACATTCATACTTACATTTGCTATTTTGAATCAAGTTTTTGATGTGTGATATTCTTTCTTATGACATTAGCACCCATGTCACAGCAATACCAGAATTTGCATATAAACAATCGACATAATGGATTAGAAATATGAAATTCAGGGATTATTATTATAAATAAAATGCTTACATATTCTGAAATGCAAATACTTATTATGCGTGTGTAATTATAATATTCCCATGATAGCTGGTCATTTTCTGATTCCCTTTTATATTCTTATTTAAGTCATATTTATTCTCTTGCTTCCATGGTCTTCATTCAACACTGGACATCTTAGTGAGCTGTAGTACAGGGGTTTTTTTGGTTTTAACCTTCAAAGGAATTTAGTTGAGCAGATGCTACATTGAACTAGTCAGAGTATAAAGGAAATTATATGGCTTTTAAAGGGCACATCTAGCATATCTACTGGGCTAAAGTAATTCTGGCAATGCTTCAAAGAATATAACTTTTGATGGTAAAGTAGGTAGGCTGCAGAATGAAATCACATATGGCAAGCTGTCAAAGTCTTCCTACACATTCAGTACATTTATATAAGTGCAAATGGATGCTGCTTAGATGGAGTCCCTAGCAATTTCCTGTTAAATCTGCTCTAAGATTATCTGATATCATTTGACTAAATTATCTGTAAAAGCTGAGGATAACTTTTATGATCAAATATTTAGAAATTAGTTTTTTCTTTTTGGCAGATTATCTGAAATATGAACTGCAATTGTATTAACACTTGAAAGCAAAGGGCTTTCAGTAACAGCAATTATATCAAAACTGGGATAATGAATTGTTGTATATCAACTTGAAGAGGACGTATTTATAGGTCAATGGTGTCAATAGCTTTAGTTCTCATAGACACCTCATTTCTTACCCTTTTATTTCTTGCTAATGCTAAGCAGACACAATTTTAACTTTTAATGAGATTGGTGACTATAAGAATCTCATTTCACAATGGAAGGGAAGTTTACAAGGGATGAATATTTTTCACCTTTCAAAACAGCAATAAAAACGGCTACCCTTTTACAAATGCTACGACAATGATTAGCCATCCCCCTCCCCCACTAATGAAAACAAATCCAAATGGTTGTACTTACTACAAAGACAAACTTTTAAGTTTTTCTCTTTTTTTTCACATTCTGTTAGTTGTGTTGAGTAATGCTCTAGTATAATCACAAAATGCAGGATGCCTTCCAGGGACAATTAGCTCTATAGCTAGGAGTATGTACATATATATATATTTGTATATAATGCATCTCTGTCTGTGAATCTGTATGGGTGTATGATTGAAAGAGGAATCTCACATGTCCTCCTGCTGTCATGTCCTTTATCTCTGTCTTACACTGTCCCACAATGTTAGGAAGTAAGGAATGTCCAGCTGCAGCCTTACAACCCCGAGCACACTCTGATTTGGGGCCATGGGCATCCTGATGAGCTATGGTAGGCTGAAGCACCTTTAGTTTTACTGGGGGATGGTGCAGTGTGGTTAGTGCTGTTAGTGGTTAAAAGTTAGAATCTGTTTACCAAGGATGGAGTCTAATGAGATTTGTCCATGGAAACTGAAATCCCTCTAGACAGACCTTTATATTCACTTGGCCCGTCTCACATACTTATGTGTGGCAGTAGCACATGTTCCTATCACAGGTCTGTGGTTTCTTCCCACCCTGAGACTCTGCATGCCACATATAGGCAGCCTGTCTAGTTATCCGCGCCTTACAGGATCCAAGAGCAAAAAAGGAGTTCAGAAATGCACAGCTTTGGTGAGGTGTCTGTCTCTTATTTAGGCCCCTATTCTTCAGCTGCATTATCACACCTATACTTTAATCATGTGGGTCACTGTACAGATCATACCCTTGGCCCTGATCATAAGCATAGGGTGTTGTAGATTGTAGAAGTAAATAGAATGAAGGTTTGTATTGATCTGTTTAAGGAGTGGTTGCTTGCTCAGTGGCATATGACTCCAACAAATTTCAGTGTGCTTTTATTGGAATGGCAAATAGCCTCTTGCTGGTATAAAGGCAACTCCATCTGCCAGTTTCAAATCCATTTTCTAATAGAAATGGGAATGTGATGACTGCTCAAAAAGACCTTACTCCTTCAACATGAGAAAAAAAAGAAAAAAAAGCTCTTGGGTCTAGACTGAAACTTAGATTAAAATTTCTAAATTATTCAGTCTGAAACAGATGTGTGTCCTGTAAAAATTTATTGTAAACAGTTGTAAATTTGACAATATGACAAGGAACTGGAAACTGTTTTCTGAATAAGTATTAAGCAACAATAACCAAAGGTAATGCTACAAGTTGAACTTGAATTAGAATATGAGTAGAAGAAAGGATGACTATATCATAACAAAGCCTTGGATCCTGGAAACATGCACACAAGAAGTCTCATTGAAAGCTATGAAAAAAATGATAAATTTATTCAGTTAAATCTTTGAGGGACTGAGGCTTTGTTTTCTTGAATTGTGTGAACTTTCATTAAAATCAGTGGCAATCTCACCAAAAGCAAAATTTCTGGAGAGAAAAATTATGAACAAACCCATTTATTAACAACATTTAAATTTCAGTAGTGAAAATGTGCTGTTATTGTGTATTACCATTTTGTTTCTTTATGCCCTATTTACCTCTATAAACACCCGAGGGCGATGTGTAGGTCATGTGTGTCTGCTTGGCTATTTGGCCTGTCAAAAATGTGAAACTGCATGTGCTTATAGAAGTAGAACATGGAGCTCAGTGTTTAATTGGTTTGTTATATTGTATATATTTAAAATAGATATATACACCATCTGCATTTTAGAAAGTTTAAATAAACAGCTAAAATAGTAGTTGGTGTTGAACAACAGCTCCTGCCCAGGAAACAAACAAACGAGGGAAGAATGTGTCAAAACCCATCAGTCTCTTGTTGGCCCCATGCCAGGAGAGCAGGCAGATTTCATATTGAATTGAAAGCTCAGCATATTTTAACATTGTGGCCTCAGCTGTGGTAGGGCATGACATTTTAAAATTGGCATCTTTGCTTAAAACAAGGAAGGTTTTGGTGGTTTTGTAGATTGCTGTCCCAGAAGTGGAGTGTAAGCGTAGACAACTGAGAAACAGACATATCGCAATGCAAATGTGGTTTCACAAACCAACTATTTACTTGGAAACAATCAACTGTAACACTTCTTCCTTCAAGAAATTGAAATTTATACTACAAAGATGAAAAGAATTGAACCCAAATTCACTTGATTTAATCCATAAAGTAACAAGAGGTTTCCTCATTGTGTAGAAGCTTGACACAGTTCCTGAGCAGAAATAACCTAAATTAAACAAACTATCAGTGATCCAAAATATAAACATTTGGTTTCCATTTGCTCCATTGACTTGACAGTGAAGATCTAGTATGAACTAAAAAGTGTGGGGATTCCCTTCAAAGGCCATTGCTCTATGACATGGTCTCCTCCCAAATCCTATACAAGGTGCTCAAAGGGACTGTGTGTGGTGAGACCTGGGGAACAGAGATAGGGAAGTTGAGTCCCAGAAATCATCTGCTTCTGTTCATCTTGTGAATAAATGAATCCAAGGCTATGGCCACAAGGGAATTCTGAAACACTGCTCTTATCTTTCCTGATACCTGAAGTCATGTGTAAGACACAAGCACAACTGAAAATAGCAAAAGTAAAGCAAAACTAATTGCTGCGTAAGTGCAGTTGAATGGAAATGTAGACAAGGAATCACAGTGATGGTTCACTTTCTGTAGAGATGGCTTTGTCTCCCACAGATACATGACTGTGGAAGCTACATGGCAGGTAGTTTTCCATTCTTCTCTGGTGTTGCATTTTCTAGACTGTTTTAAACACTTTTCAAGATTTTACTTAATAGTTATAATGGTGTGATTTCTACCTTCTAGCATGTTACACACAACTCTTCTTGATGTACCTCCATTAGAGCCAAAGGATCTAACTCAGCAGTGAATTTCATCCACTGTGTTAATTTTCTGAAAGGTTATTACAGTGCTATGTTGTTCTTCAACCTTTATGAGAACATTAAGGCTCTTTTCTCTTTGTGAATGGGAATAGGTTTACGCATTACCGAACTGAGTCATCTATTGCAAACAAGAATTTTATAAGTTTTAAGGTAGAAGTAAAACTGAAATTATTTGATTTTTGTTCTGATTCACTGCTGGACGTTCAAAAAGAAAAGTAACCCACAATGATCACTTATAGAAAAGAGTACAATTAATTACATATATGCTAAAATCTGCAGCTACTGAACTTCACCTTGAATGTTATCTGTCTGCTGAGGGGAAAAATCTTCCATCTTTCAAGCTTTATTACGTCTTTGGTGTGTTTGTTTTACATATATATTTTCACAGCTTTTTCACGATATGCTTTTTGGCACATTTTGTTTTGCACATGTTTAAATGTTTTAAATAAGCTCTTAACTAAAAAGTACTAAACTGGAGACAAAATACTTCTTTTACATTACAGAGTAATCATGTCTATTTGTTGATAGGAGGTACGACTGTAGCATGCACTGCTTGTGCGAATCACGCTTTGCATTTTGTGTCATAAACTGTACAATTTGTAATTTATATGAAATCATTGAGTTGATTGTTTTATTATATTTCAGTGTAAATTTTTCACTCATTTCAGTTCAAATAATATTCTCACAGAATACAGGGTTTGTAGTGATATGATGTTTCCTAGCTGTAGGCTTGGCCTGTCGCTACTACTGGCTGTAATTTACTTTTTGGTCTCTGTCGCCTTGAGCTTGCCTTCTGACTAGTTTGTTGAATGATGTGCTAATCCATTATACTTTTCAGACAAGTGTATCGACCAGTATAAACAGACTGGAGGGCACAAACCTAAATGAAAGCTATACTTCCTTGAATCATTTAAAAAGCTCCTGCAGTGGTGGCAGTGCAAAATAACTTTTCTCTGTACATTAAATATAAGAGAGAAATTTCAATAAATAAAATTAAGATTGTGGGGAGAGGGATATGAGCACATTATGCTGCATTTCACATGGAGGTATTTATTTATAGAAAGAGGAGACAGATAATGTTAGTCAGCCACTTGAGAATGTGCTTCTAGATGATAAATTTGAAACTAAGCCCCGAGCCCTGCATTACTTGCCATTTTCTGTTGTCCAGACACTCTCACAACACATGATACATGTTTGAAGTCATGTACTGTATTGAAACATTTTTATACAAATAAAGAATGGAGAATAACCTCACTATGGAACTGGCAAAACCAAAGGCAAAAGCTGCAGCTTTCTCATCTTTTTCTCTATAAGAGATGGGTAGAAACCAATACCTGGTCATGAAAAACATCCTCAGGTAATTTATCTTAAAAAGAAATATCAGGAGAGTGGATGACTTCTCAATTTGTACAGCTGGTGTCAAATACTCAAGTTCCTACCTGTCAAAAAGGGAATTAAAATTACAATAGCAACAGGAACTTTTGGCTAGTAATTCGAATCTAATCTGTGGACACAAACAATATTATGGAAAATTATGTTTTTCAATTAAAATTACAACTCTACAAAACTGTACTAATCCCATGATAACAAAAAAGGGATCATTTTTCCTTCAAGGCATTCTGATTCGTGATGCATTCAGAAATAGTTAAGCTAAGAATTACTGGAATTTCTGCAGGCAAAGTGACAAACTTTTTAAAAAATCATTCCTATATCTCTCCTGAAATGTAAAATTCTGAGGAAGAGAATTATATGTCCATTTACTAAAGGTTTTTTTAAAATATTTTTTTATTTCAATTTCAGATTTAGTTTCAGCAGATTGACAGCAAAAGTGTGTGATTTCTATATAACAATTCACTCTCAATGTCTCTATGCATTTTTAAATTATAGTTTTCACTTTCTTAACTTAGAAGTTGGATATTAACTGCAAGCTACTAAAAGAACTTTGATACTTAACATTTATTAAGGCATGATATATGCTTAAGAGCATTTCAGAGATATATGTATAGTAATATATATTCAGGTGTTATGCTTTTTCCAGTTTATTAAAAGCTTCAAGTTCCCTTCTCTGACAATCACAAATGCACAGATGACAGTAAGCATTTTTATCCATTCTGAATCTGTGTTGGACACAGTTCCTGAGCTGTTACTACTCTTGAACAGATGATGTCTGCATGCCAAATTCTTCCAAGAGAAGTCTCAAGACCCTTGCACCTATATAATGAAATCATGATATAAACAGCTGTTTGGCCACTGATCTCAGGGAGACCCACATTTCCCCCTTCCTCTCCCTTTTGCTGTTCCTGCCTCTCTGAGCAGCCACGTGGTTAAAGCTGTTACCATTTAACGGTCACACCATTGGTGAGTCACCATTAAAGCCACAAAACATGGAAGCAGTAAGAAAACTTTGTCTTGGGTTTACTAAATAACCAGAAAATATTTTAATAGTATTCTGATGTGTCTATACATTTTAAGTGCAGTATCCCTTTCAGATACAAGAATTCTGACTTTTTCAGGGGGGTTTGTCTTGGGTTTTGTATTTATTTCATTTTGTAGGACTGACTTCACAAGTTATTGACATGAACAAGATTCTAGGAGGTGTAGTCTTTCCAAATATGGCTACTGCTCTTTCAATTAGTGTCAATCTGATTATACTTAGAAAACCGATTTTGAAATAAGCTTTAACTTTCTGACCATTTCTTCCCACCCCGACACATTTTAATCCATTTGTTCTTTCAAAGTAAGGTAGTCATCCTTCACATCAAAATATCTGCACCTTATCAAGATCAAAGCTGTCCAAACTTGATTTTGCATCTACACAGATGGCTGTAAACATGACACCTGAATATTACTTTGGCTGCACTTGACAGACCTGAAAATTGTCCGTGCAGAACTACCTAGAATTTGTAGAAAATGTTAGTCTTAACTTTTTTTGTTTATGAATATAGCAAAGAGTTTAGAATAAATAGCTATCTCTGTTGGTATAAAGAAAAATATGTTATTTGCTTCATTCCAATGTCTCACACAGAGAAATTGCTGAGCAGGAGTTGATTGCACTACATGAGAAGGAAGAGAAGGCTTGTAGATTTTTCAGCCAATTTTAAGCATTGTTAAAGTAATGTATTCATAGCTAGTACATGCAATAAATAATATGCATCATCATTAAAACAGGAGTTTTTTGAGTAGAGGCTTGGCCTGGTAAATGACAGCTTTCTAAATAAAATAAAAATTCAAAAAAAGCCAGCATACTCTTGAAATCTTTATTTCAGATCATATGACTTGAAACATGATGTGCAAAAAACAATGTTTCTTTTATGTAGCTCAAACATTTGCATAGGAGTTTGCTTCTTCGTAAATTCCAAGCAGCATAAATATTGATATACCATGCTTAGCTTACCACATACCTTCAGTTTGGTTTTATCTAAATTACAGAAGGGAAACTACAACTGTGTGCACTGTTTAAAGGCATGTTTGTTCCTAACCTCTGCTTTCTGAAATCATTGTTATTCAGGTTCTTCCTCCTCACCTGCCCCCTCCCCACACTGTCTCCATGCGAGCATGCACATGCACATCTACACACCCCGGTCTATCTCTCTGTGTAGCAGTTTCTAAACATTCAGCATCCTGTTTTATAACTGTGTATGATGTGCTGTAAAGCAGTCTTAATATAAAAATAAACTCTAAATAAAGCCTTTCAACCTGATGATAGCAAAAGGCCTTCCTAATTCAGCGCTACCAAAAGTATTGTCTAAAAGAATAAACATAAAGTGTTTCAAATTCTGAAGGAGTTATATCAGCTGGTTAATTTTAGTTGATGAATAAGTGCATTCCAAATGCTGGGTTGTCTCCTTGATGCAATATGTTCAGGGAAGAAATACCAGTTTTATTGCACTGTTTCTAATGAGAGGGCTATGTCTACATATTTTTTTTTCCCTGAGTACTAGCAAAGGACATTGAAAGATGAAGTGTCGAATTATTTTTTCCCCCTCATAACACTGCATACCCAAGAGAAGTGATTTTGTTGTTCTTGTTTTAGGGTAAATAGAATGAATTATATCACAGCCGTGCTTTGCAGCAGATGGGTAATAAAGTCTTCAGCAGAACAAACCTGCCCTGTTCAGTGTGCTGAATGCTACTAAACAAATAATCAGTCAGATGCACATGGGGTTGGCCAACAGGAATTGGGAATTACAGTTTGCAATGCAAAAGCACTCGTTTTGAATCAAGAGAGAAAGTAAACTGGACAACTTTAGGGTTTCCATTTGGTGACTTATTTGACTGTCTTCCTAAAATAAAAGCAAAACTGCCTTATCTTTTAACAGAAATTTGCAGTCGGTACTACAAAAGAATCAATATGTACTGAAATAAAAACTCTGCCTTATCAGTTAGTAAAAGACCAAGCAGCTAAATGTTTATAACAGACTAGTTTAATGAAAATATCAACTATCTGTTACAACTCAGTATCTACTATTTAAGCTTCTATTTCCTTTAAAAACATTTTTTTAAATTATCTGATATTTTGCTTCCTCTCACAAGCTGTATAAGGATCTTTTTGATTATTAAATAAAATGTTCTGTGCTTGTTTTGTCTTTATTTCCCTTCTTATCAAATAAGTAACTAGTGTCTGCTCAGTGTGCCTTCTATGTTGATAGCAAGCAGTCTTCAAAAAATAGCTTGCATAAAAACTTCGCCCCGAAAGTGGTGAAAACAATGTCATTACTCAGCGTGTGAGATCAAAAGCAGATGATCAATACCAAAAGGATGAAGTGAAAATAGTGACAAGCACTAATGTAAAATTTTAATAATATAAAACAAAATGTGGAGTAACAGAGAACTTTTTCTTATTTCCTTTATATAAAAAGACTTTAGATTGTTTCCTAAAATAGTCGAAGCTACAAAAAGATGGATAGACATATGACTGCCAAACTGATGATTTTCAGAAACTTCTGGCTTCAAGACGTGAGCAGAACTAAACCACAGACTTTTTTTCTTTGTTTGTTTTTTCTTCTAGTAAATATGTTAAGATATGTTAGGAAGAGCAGCATGTGGAAGGCGAAAAACTGTGGCTAACAAGCTATAAAAATCTTAAAAACAAAGGCATATGAAGTAAAATAAATTAGGATATAACCCTTACACAGATTAAACAGAATTTCTATAAGGGTTTGTAGCCAAAATGAAGAATATTCAACAAAATATAAGTTGCCATGTACTTAATCTTCCCAAAAGTGGTACCTGCATGCTGTGGACAGAAAACAGATGATAAGTGTGCAGTCAATCACTGTGATTGGGAATCCAAGTAATAAACATTGTTTAATGAAGTTTTCCTAAATATTTTAATTGAAAAGTCTTCCAGCCTCCCTTTGTCATTTTTGTATGGTGGGGAGACAGTATATTCTCTCATCCTCTGTTTGTGTTTGGTAGAACAGTTTCTTACGCTTTTTGGTAGGAGAAACAAAACCAAACTGATGCTTGAAATCGATTTTGAGGTGTTCATAGGTCATGTTAAAATAATTTCACTGTTTAGAATTGAAGTTGAATTCTTTTCTAAGATACTTAAAAATCCATTGTCATATGTAGGGGTGTGTTATATATTTTTAATATAATCCCATCCTGCTATATTTTCCTCCCAGCATAGTGCAAAAATCCAAATTGTGACTTACCTAACTAATCACTCCATAAAATAGACAAAGGAATATGTTTGAGTTTGCTAAGAGTTTCACTCCAGGACAAGGGAAGTGACATTCCAGGACCCAATTGCCAGAATACTGTCGCTCATTTTAGAGAAAAGGTGTGATACCCTGCCCATATTCTCCATACTCTGTTTCTCCAGTGCTTTTGTTTTGCATGTTCTTAAATCTTTAAAATATATTTACCAAAGGATGAATTAACAGAAAATAAGATTATTGGTTAGGGTGGGAATATACACTGTTTCTTTGCATCTGCTCTTTTTTTTTTTTCTCTTACCTTCTTTTGACAAACAGTAGAGAAAGGCTGCCTGGCTCAAGACCTGGCATTCCAGCTCTCAAACTAAACAACCTCTAATAGCTCTGTCTTTCAAAGTCAAAATATTGATTGGAGAAACTCTGAATAAAGCACTTCAGAATAGGACTGAGCAGAGAGCATCTGTGATTGAAAACAAGTGCCCTTATTAGTTCTTTCATGGGAACTAACCTGCAGGAGATTTCATTGCTCTGCTGTGAAATCAGCATTACTCTCCACATTCCATCCCCTCTGCCAGTTTAGAGTTTGGACTACATCCCACAGTCTACCCATCAGAAGAAAAATTATGCCATTTTAGCATTAGATAAGCACCTCACTTCCCTGTAGAAAATGGTCCGCCGTATCTTAAGACACAATCTGCACTTTCTATTATGTACAGGGAACACAAAGAGTATGCAGTTTACTTTTCCAGGAGACACTTCATTCAGTTCATCATCCTTTACTTAGAGTAGTAAAAAAACAGAATAGCTGGGATGTGGTGACTTCTGATGAATTACTGAGCTAGAAGAGACCTTAAGTAGTAATCTATAAAAGGATTTTTTCTTTTTCTTAAAAATCACAGTTTCAGAGATTGAGAAGTTTTAATCTGAAATTATTGGAAAATTTTGCTATTCGCAAGCATTCCAAAATGAAAGCATGAAATAATAATATAAGCATGGTAGCAACTGAGGTATTCATTTGCTGATTTCATGGAGGCTTACCTCATATATCAGATATTGACAACGAAATAATAGTCATGACATAGAAATAGGCAAAATTTTTGCCTCTGAAATACACCATCTCAGTTCTTTACTATACTGCTTTTCCTCCTTGGCCAGACGAATGTCCTTATGTCATGGATATTTTGCGTCTTTCCTTACCTTCTTTTCTGAGTTCCTCAAACACATGCAGATATAAGAGGTATGAACAAGAGCTAAACCAACCAGTTCTCTGGTTTTGGGAATAGATGCAAGTAAAACGGTGGAGGTCTTGGAAGGAAACCAGAGTGCTTGGGTCACTACTCAGTACCTAAAACAGTTTTAGTTTTTCTAATGATGTGAGTAGTTTAGCTCTCAGTGCGAACAGAAATTAATACATTATCTAATTTTTTCAGCTCATGATTTCTCTCATTGACCTGACCGTCATGAAATATATTCAGACTCAGATAGCTGTGTTTGGGTCCATAAGGGGAGAAAAAGATAATGATTCTTCTTAAGTCGCATTATTCCAAGCGTAATAAGAAAACTTGGGCAGTCAAAAAGCCATTAGCCCTAATGGACCTGGCAGCTATATCTCTAAAAACTGCTGCTGTCTGAGATGCGAAGGAACAGAGATTCCGTTTGGCGTGAGCTGTTTACTGTAAATGAATGTCTTGAAACTTCAGATGAATTTCTGAGTCTCCTATTTAATGTGAGCAGAAAGGTTAAAAGTTATTTCATCAATCAAGGTTAGGGTTTCAAAAGTGCAACATGCGAAATTATTACTTCTAAAAAGAGACTCACTTATTTGCTTATAAGAAATACTGACCACATGGTGATATCCAGCAACAAGCTGTTTTGCCAAGGGGTGTAGGGGCATGCTCATTCAATGGGTAGGTATAAGCACAGCAGAAGTCCTGAGAATGTTCTCAATATCAAGGTAAATCTAAATACCTCAAGATTTGTGATCCAGTCTAGGAAGGCAGAGAAGTACTAACAGACATTTTCTTCCTTTTTCAGGTTTCTGTAGTATCCCTTTATTCTTCTGTTTTAAGCCCATTCTTTCCTAACATGGTTCATAAAATGAAAGGGAAACAATGTTACGTAAAGTTAGTTCTAAATATTTTCACATTTAAAGATGTTTAATTTTCTCTTT
>VWZG01011728.1:0-23419 GCA_013396735.1 Grallaria varia | reverse complement strand
AAATATAAATTTTTCAGTAAATAACCATGTCCCTAATAATACTCCCGAAAATTAAATTTCTCAGTAAGCATTGTGATTCAATAGTTCATGCATTTTATATCAAGGTAGTCTTCTCTGAAATGTGTTATTAGTTCAGAGACAGTGCCAAGGATAATTTGTCAGTGTCATCTGCACTGGTGCATTTCCATCACTGGATTAAAGATTTGTTAATTTGTAATTGATAAAGAAAACACCAAGCAGCGTTTTCAATGTTGGGTAGTGGTTTAGAATAGCATTTTATACTTTTCTCCTGACAGGCATTATATTTTATGGGGTTTTTAAACCAATGTGTTCATACACACAGAAATCTTATTGAGTTCTTTGATCAGCCTTTCTCAGTAACTGTATTGGTGACTTCACAGTACCTAATCCATGCTATCAGTCAGAGTCAGTAATTTTTAAATCTATCATCAAATTATACTCCATTTCACAACCTCTCAAAAAAAAGACACAGCAACCTGTGGAAAAAGGGGTGAGACAACAGCACTTGTAATTGCAAGGATAGAGCTGGGTAAATTTTTTAATTCTGAGAAGATATGCAGGTTAAACATATTTGTTACCTGTGTTGTTTTCTTCTGGTTTTGAACATTTTAATTTATAATCAGACAAGAAGAACAGATGTAAGAGTTGTAATTTAATCATTTTATTGCTATCTTTGTATATTTTGAAGAATTAGGTATTGTACTCTTGGGAAGCCATATTTTATGCCTAGTTGGAAAAATGAATAATGTAATAATATGCAAAATGTGAAGTTTTAGAACTTCTCTACTGAGTAAGGCATATAAACTAATGATCTAGTTAAAGTCCCTTGTGCACCATAATAAATATGGACTAAATTTGTCATTATAGCTTTAGACAGAGGTTTCAGGCTACAGATTTAATTATATCCTTTTTTAATATTCATACTTCTAAACTGCATAATTCCTGTCTACTGTAAAACTGAGTGCTATATTAAAACAAACAAAAATGGCAGATTACTAAATGGATATTAACGTGGAGTCAATAAGCATTTAATTTCTGTGGAGAACACTGCAAAAAAAGAAGAGTGTAAGCTTTGTGTTGCTCAGGTCTTTTCTTAGATGCCCATCGTTTGTACAGAGAGCCTGCCTCCTGTTTTAATGCAGACTTTTGTTACAGAGGTTAATTAGTTATTTATGGAACTCATAAAGGACACGAGGGCAAAACAGAGTACCTTTTGTTAGCCGTTTAGAAACAGCAATTATTGAAAAGCCTAATTTAGTCTCCATATGATACAAGAGTTAGCTGAGACTAGCTCATCTCACATTCAGTCAACTCTGCTTAATGTTGTCCAAATATTGATGACGATTAATAATGGCTGAATAAAATATCAACACATTAGACTGTTCAATCTATTCTTCCTATCTCTGTTATAAATGCTCCGTTAACTTGAGTTTAAAGACTTTGTTTCCTTTACAGTATACAGATGACCTGATTCTCAGATTAAGGTCCATTCGCTTTCATAGTCCTGTAGGCACATGTTAGGTAAATGAAGAGACATAAGAAATACATGTAAAATGATGAGCCTTACGCTTCCCTTATTCTCTTGGGAAGTCCCTTAAATGCAACCAGAAGAAAGAAGAAGTGCAACGGTAGCAACAATAAATGTGAAGATAAAAAGAAAGAAGGGCAGTAACATGCATTTTAATGAGATAAGCAAAGAAAAAAAAATTTATGGGGAAACATAGGGGAATTTCAAGCCAAATAATGAATTAGTCAGTATAATTCCTAATAATTTACTAATTTGGTTGGCTCAGTTGGGAAGAGTGGGTGGCAAAGAGGCTAAAGAAGAACTGTGTCCTCCTTTGGGATAAGTCACTGTGGATAAGTCACTCCCTAGTATACTGAATAAAATATCGAAGTTGGCTCATATGTGTGAGCCAATCAGGTCCAGGGCTCAAAAATAAGTGTTTCATCTAGCAGACAGAGCTGCCATTGGGTGTGAAAAAGGTGTTTATGATTTTCAGATCAGCAATTAAGGTCTTCGATTTGTCACTGCCTGCTTAAGCAATCCTATTTCTTGTTTTTCCTTTGCTTGCAAATGCACTAGCTAAGAGAAAACCTAATAGTTTCTCAGAATAAAACTGCTTTTGCTAAAAGCAGAAGAATTCTATGGATGATTGCAGCATCTTTTTCACATGCCTTTCAGATACGGATAGTAAATGATCTTGGGTTAGTTTTACATTATTTTTTCTATTATCTTGTTTTGTAATTACTATTTTTTGTGTTGCTTATACATAGTAAAAATGCTTTTATTTTATCAGAGGACATATTAGAAACGTTTTTACATATTTATACATTTTCTTATTATGCAAATTGTCAAGAGCTATCACAAAGGTGAAGGAGAGTTAAGAATAAAGGTAAGAGGACTTTTCTAGCAGGCTGTCATTTGGTAGATATACAAAGGACATATTTCTTCTGCCTCAGAACTAAAAAATTTAAAGTCATCAGTGCATTTCTGTGGGGGTGTTACTAGCTGCTCCTGGGATGGGCAAAAGAAGAGGGGAAAAGGCTGTTTTCAGGTTAATCCCTTAATGTAGTTACCTTCTAAGGGTGGCTAAAATAGCAACATTTTCAGTGCTATTTTGCAAATACAGCTTTTTCTTATTTTTATTTAAAAAAATTATAAGCATTTTATTATTATAGGTCTGAATATAATCATGTAGCCAGATGAAAGTGCAATCAGAAGTTCAGAAATAATTTCAGAATGCATACAAAGTATTTTAATACCCTAGTGATGTGGAAAGCTGCAAGTTTATATTTAATCAAAACCAAGGTAATAGCCATAATCATGTTTACTTTGTCATTGCCTAATTATTGACCAAGAAGCAGGTCAATTGTGCCACATGTTGGGTGAATACAAAGTAACACAAAGGCAGCTCCTCAGAGCATACAATTTAAGCTGCAGGAAATGAAAACCTGGAATAAAAATTTTGGAAATTTTTTTGGGGTATCAGATTTAGAGATTAAGGATCCCCCCAGCATGAATATTAGAAGTGTAGAATTTTAAAAAGATCTGAATTTATCACTCAAGGATGAAAAGTAGCATAAATTAGGGACAACAGGTGACCAGTCAGTCTGACTATAGTCTACAGTTTAAAACATATTCAAATTATTAACTACATCTCCTGTTTGTTCTCATTTGTTTCTCTTAGGTTTTACATCCTCTAGGCTTTGCCTAATTTTGGGAGGGACTTTTTTGTGATGTTCTTTGTGTTTCCTTGCATTATGTTATTTTTTTCTGGTTTTAGTTTATACTGTGTTGTGAGAACAAACAAGTACAAGCCATCTTCTATTTCCATAGGAAAATCTGATTTCTGACATACCTTAGAAGTCAGAAGGAAATATTTAAGTGCATTTCTCCTCTGTGAAAAAAATAATGATTGATGCATTCAGGCAATGGTAATACTGGTTCTGGTCTGAGAACAGCATAACATTTTCTGTATTTTGTCTGTCTGGTTCTATTGGTTGATACTTAGGACTTTGAATCCAAAAAAAAAAAAAAAAAAAAAAAAAAATCAAGCCTAACAATTTATTTAAAGAGTGACTTTGAAAGCCTGCTGAACATGCATAGGTTGGTGACTGTTCTCCTGACCAAGTTAACCACTGAACACAGTAAAGCCCTATACCAGTGCCCTCCCTGAGTGTCAGGTCTTTTCCAAGCTCGCCTAATTAGTGTTGTTTACAACAGCCGTTTACCTGCACCTGTGCTGTTACTGATGGTATATAAGCAGCTCTCACTTGCATGGAGCAATGTGCCAGCCAGATAGCCACAAAAAATTGCAGAGCAAAGGGAGATTGTTTCCAGAGCACTGACATGCAGCAGAGTTACTCCAGCTTAGAGTACTTTGCATGCTTTCCTAATAGTTTCATTTCCCTGTGGCTTTATCTGACCATAACTACAATATTCTGAGTCGTAGTGATTTCCTGGTAACTTTTGTTACTACT
Source organism: Grallaria varia (assembly GCA_013396735.1). Taxonomy (NCBI): domain Eukaryota; kingdom Metazoa; phylum Chordata; class Aves; order Passeriformes; family Formicariidae; genus Grallaria; species Grallaria varia. Next base: position 19,414 of record VWZG01011728.1, on the reverse strand, counting down.
CTTTGCAATGGAACCTAGTCAATGTCTCGCCAATCAGGTCAAAAATACCTTGGTATTTAGTTAATAAGGATGATTGTGATATTCTGTTGCCAAGTTATAGCCTTCCCAGTGTTTCTCCTTGGGCATCCAGGGACAGTCAGATAAACTGTTCAATTCTCAACAAACTCCTTGGGTGGATATTCTTGTAAGTCCTTTCTTTAGGTTAACACTTTCACATTTTGGCATTTGACTTCAGGTGTATGAAGCGGGATTGTGAGGAATAGAGGAAGGTACTTTGCAGGATTAAGAGCAGAAGCCTGTCTTGTGGTCTTTGCATCTTCCCTCTCTGTCCACTCATAAAGCCTAGGGAGCTAAGATGCCTAACTCTGATACTTGAAATCTGATGTTTATGTTAGTCCATCTAAATATCACTCTTCAGACATCCTTAGGGTCTTACTGCAAAATAGGTAGCGTACTGAGAATTGGCACTTGTGCTCACTGTAAACAAACATTCCCAGGGGACACGGGTACTTGTCTGCTAAAAATGGTCTCCTAGTGCCCAGTCCCTCAGGTGACAGTGACAACCCTGAGACTTTCTACTGTCATATGAGAGATGGAGAATCTTAAATGGAAGCTAAAAAGTCACTCATAAGCCTTGTTCAGATTCATCTCTCTCTTACAGAAGCCACAGGTGTCAAGTCTTTGGGCACTGAAGGAAAGTGCCTGCTTTCCACTTACAGAGCATCATCCTACATTTCATTTCAAAAGAGTGTCTTTCTCAACTGATAACAGCATTTGCAGCAGAAATCAAGTGCGCATCTTGTAAAACTGTCACAAAAGAGGTGCCTTTTCGTCTTTTAGGTGGGTGGTCCTGTTTCCTAATGTAACAGTAAAGGTAGCACAACTAAATGAAAATAATGGCAGTTTTGTCCAAAAAATGTAAAAAGATGTCACTCTGAGTAGTGCTTTTCCCAAAGGGGGGAAGAGTGCAGGAGGGAATAGTTTAAAATGGGGAGAAATGTTCCCCTCTCAGGCACAGTAAGTTGTCAGCTGCTGAATCTGTGTTATTTTCGATTAGGCTCATCTGATGCCTCTGTATACATCTCACTTTGCAAGAGACACTATGAGCTGCCTAGGTTAACAAAGCCTCCAGTGCCATTGACTTAAGAAACAGTCAAATAGCTCAATGTTATTGCATTTCTCATTATAAAAGTAATTTTAGGCCTTGCTATTAAAACAATGTTCATGATAAATATGGACCAGTAACATGGAGTTTTACTAAGCTTCTCATATGGTCACAAAATAATGTCTCCATATAAGAAAATATTCTTCAAACAATTATGTATGTGAGTAAATTTACTCTTTCCAGAAAACCCAAGGGTTTGATCAAATGAAGTAAAAAAATCAACCCCAAAAATATTCCCTTTTAGAAGTCCAAATATGCTTAAATGAGTTCACTTAGCTTCATGGCATGTGAGAGAAAATAACAACCTCATTAAAAGCTTTAACAAAGAATATATCAATTGAAAATACATGGCATTTTGTCTTCTAAAAAGTTATTTTTGAATCATTAAGTGCATATAAATTAATAAATGTCATGTGTAAGCAGGGCTCATTCCTGTGATTATTCTCTGTGGCATTCATTGTGTGGTGCTACATGGGCCCTTCTATACAGAACATCATCTCATTTGGCTAAATACTGCTTGATTTTTTTGTGCATGACTATACTAAATGACAACTTTCTATAGCGTTTGCCAAACTCATGTGAATAATCCAAGTCAGTGTTCCTGGATCTTGATGAATCTCTCAAGTTACAGAGATTGAAGTGGCTAGCGGCTCATCTGCGCAAGTCATATGTCACCTGCTGCAGATAAAAAAAAATATCTTTTTCTATCTAAGGAAGAGAATTGTCCTTCTGCTTCACTGAACTGAACTTTGTGTTTAAGTTCACATTTTAACATGACTCAAGACGTAGAATCTGGCAGCTTCTTTATCATTTACCCCACATTTTGCCTTTTCACCATTCCCCAAACTGACATCTTTCTTCCCTCCACTAGAGCGGGCATTGTTTTCACCTTTCTAGTTTGATCAGCTTGCAAGCAGATGTTCTTATGTAATTTTCAATTAATTGATTTCTTCCTTGGAGGGTTTTGGTTCATCTGTTTTAAGAAGATACCTTAACTTAAAAACAAAAACAACTTTAAAATAAACCCCCCCCCAAAAAAAAAACAACCTACAAGTGCTTGTTGTCTTTTGCACTTTGAAATTAAAATATAGCAAAATATGAGTGAAATTAAAACAACTCTCAAGTAGGTTGAAAAAGTTATGCATTACACCTGCAAATATGTTAGCTAAAACCTGTGTATGCTATTTGTATCAATGTCATTGCACCTCAGCGTCAGTCAGCCCTGTCCATGCTGAGTTCAAGAGTGCCATAGTTTCATTCAATTTTGGTCTCAGGAAACAGAGGGAGTTTGAGAAACAAGAGAAATATGTCTGGAGATAGTATTTTCCTCTGTCTTTTTTTGTTTGGTTGGTTTTTTTATTTTGTTTTCTTTTCTTTTAGTGTTCTTTACTTTAGTCAATGGTTGAAGGAATGTGGCTGTAATGAGAGGTAACATTAAGACCTTGATTCACTTAGCAGAAACACAAGGGACAGTGTCTGGTGTTATAGGGGCCCCCAAGATAATACATTTTCTAAGCACAAAAAACAAACGTTTTTCTGCTAAGGACTGTAGAGTGTGTTACAGTTAGAAAATTTAATCTGTTGCATCACTTGGTCTCTGGACATACTTCCTCTTTGGTTCAGTTAAATGGGCTGCCACCTCAGCAGACAGCGAGCAGCAGCATCTTGCCACCCAACTGAATTTCATTTCACATGAGCTTGGTTTTTCTAGCATGACAGAAGAATAATTTTGGCTGGAATACAGTAAGGAGGGAGATAAGCAGCTAGAAGAAGCAGCCTGGATTTTAAAAGACACGTCCATCTTCTCACACATTGAATTATATGGGATTACACTGTCCTAAATATATGGACATCTAGATGTGTGTGAGCCAGAGATCTGATTGGGGTTCTCTAGCATTTAGTTTTATAACAACAAGCATGATGTAGATCTGAAAGTCTGCAGAACTAAATATGCAAGTGTATGAGTCCATGCATAGCCAAGTAATCTAAAAAAGTCATCTAACAAGTCCTTTCACATCTGCTTTTTCAGGTTTGCTTCTATCAGCAACAAAGTGAGAACCCCAACCCAGAACAAATCAGTTTACACAAATGACTAATAAGAGCCAACCCCTTCCCAGAGCAGTGTCAAGGAGCAGCAGAGAGGACACTCCTTTCCCCTTGAAGGCCTCCTTCACACAAGCTTTTCAGCTGTGATTGGACACATGATAAGTAGGAGGATTTTTGTGTTGGAGCGTCTTTATACCCTGTCATAATTGGACGTAAGGTATCATGGCAGAGGAGAGCTCCATTCTGTGAGGAGAGAGTGAAGTATCTCTGTCCAGAAAGAACCTATAATGTTTCAGTCTCTAACTAAAACACATAGAAACTTTGTCTTTCTAAAGTCCTTTTAGGAATCCCATCAGTACACATAAACCCTAGAGAAACTATAGCTTGACTATGTTTTTCCCCTTCTGCACCTTTAAAATGTATAATCCTTAGATGATTTAAACTGTATTGAATCTCCTTGTTGCTGCTGAGGAAATGTATTTCTCAACCTTGAAATACATGCTACATACCTACCTTCCATGTTAGAAGAAAGTAATAAATAAAAGGTAACTTATTGTTTAGTGGTTGATCTAACAGAGAGGAGATACTGGGTCACAGAGGACCAATCCTACATAAATTAGCAGAGGGAATTAGCAGACTTTTTGGGGATTTGTAGGCATGATGTGCTGTCTATGTTACACAATGACAATAGTATGATTTGGTAACTTTCACCATATGATACTGCATTTATTGAGTAGGCAGTGAAGACATCTATGTACTTTATTTGCAAATAAAGAATGTAATAAAGTTATATTGCTAGGATCATAGGGTAATTCAGACTAGAAAGAACTTCAAGGAGATCTTTGGTTGATCCTCAGAGTATGGTCAGCTATGAGATCACACCGTTGTTCAACGTTTCATACAATGTTGTCTTGAAAACCTCATATATCACATCTTGAAATGCTCTTTTCCACACTTAATTAGCAATGATGGAAAAAGTTATTTATTTTTCTTTACAAAAAACCTTTGGCTCACATGACACACTTTATGGCTGCTGCTGAGGTGAAGCACTTTCCCTCAGAGTACAGATGTGATTTTTTTGGAGGTCAGTCCTTCTATTTCCATGAAAACATCAGCATAATTTATGAAAATCCTGAGAAGGAAATTCTGTTTGCAAAATGTTTTGTGCTGCCATTGCATGTTTTGGGCTAAGTAAGTTTGTGATTAGCTCTGAGCTCCATTGGCAAGGTTCAAATTGTTTCCAAACCTCCCCATGATCTGGGAGGTTTGGATCCAACAGCACAAATTTAGGCCAATCTATAATTCTGATATTGCAAATATGCTTCAGGCTCTGTAGCATTTAATGTCCGTTGGATGTATCTGAATTACTGATTTTACTATCTAATCATTTAGAGAAAAGTAATTGAAATACAGCCCTAAATATGGACTTCATTCCTGCTATCACATTTTGACAGTGATTTTTCATTCTAACCTAGTAACTCTGGTGAGGTGATTCTGGACATATTTAAAATTTTCCCTGTTGTTTTTTATTTATTGAACCATTGCATGTATAGTGCATAAAAATGGATAAGTTTTTAAGGCAGTAATTAATATTTTAATAGCAACAGAAAACAGACAAAAAAGTTGGAGTGGGATGCAGGAAAGAAATTAGGAAGAAGTACTTTATTTTTTGCCAATTACCAGAATCTGCACTCAATTTCCGAGTTCTTCTGGTCCTTTTAAATACCGGACAAACAACACAGACACTGCTGGAGCAACATTGGTTATTTTGCAATGCTTTACTTGGCTGTGTGGAAAGCAGACAGGCTGAGGTTATAAGAACTGTTTAAGATTTGAAATATTTTTGTTCAGAAATCTGACATGATTTGCTAGTTGTGACAACTGGTTTGACAATGACCAGTGATTCAGGTCTACGTGTAATAAGTGAATTAATCTGAGTTAAAACATAGTGATCTGTCATGTTTAGAGATACCTCAACAGCTGCCTGACTTGTCCTCCGTCAAGCTAGTTTGTCCTGTGCAAATCTTCTGTCAAACACAGAAAAGAACTGTTGAGAGAAAATTACATGGCAGTTTCAGACTTAGTGATGAATTTTCCTCCCAACATACCAGCTGTGCCAGCAACACTATTTTTTGCGGCATTAATCAAATATCTTGCCTCGAGCACCTTCTCTTTTCCAAAGGCTAAAAGATAAATCTGTCAAAAAATTTAACTGGGATTTGCCAAGAGCTTTTCCTAAACTCAGGTACTACTAGTCCATGCACCTCAAAAGTTTGAATAATGCTTTTAGGGATGTTGTTCTGAGAATTAAAAGTCCTGTGGTGTATTTTACTAAATACATGAGTTCAAAGCCATTGTTACAGTGTACGTGGCAAAATTAAGGAGTTTCCAATAAAGCCAAGTACTTGAGTACTCCACTTGCTGACTTACAGCCCTGTATTAATTTTTAGTTATAGTTCTGCAATTAGCGAAGTACAAGAGCAATTGAAGGCCGCAGGGTGATCCAGATACTTTTTCTGCAGATGGAGGAAATCGAGACAAGGTTGATAAAGACAAATATGTATCCTATTCTTTAATCAATATATTAAAAAATTTTAATAAAAGTATAAACTGCAGGAAATTCCAGATTACAGTTTTTCATAAATAAAGTCAATTTTATTTTAAGCAACACAGAATAAAAATATATTTTTATCATTCTCCCTTGTTTTAGTCCTGAAATTTTAATTAAAAATTAGTAGACTATTTCTTATATGATCATTCAAGTACAAACAATAGAGGACAAGAGAGAGGACAAATACTCATTTACCTTTTATTTATGTGTATGTGTACCATTTTATATGCTTAGTGATACTGAATGTGTGCTAAATGATTTCATACCTTAAAGGCTGACAGCAAAGTTGGGCTTGCCTAGCACTCAAGACTTGCAAAACGCAGACATGTAGCACTGTACGGTAGGTAGGAAATTTAACCCCTTCCTGGAGGCACTCTGTCCTGGAGAAAAAGGTGACAGAAAGTAATTCTCATTTTCTTTCTGAGTGGTGCTGAGAAGTTAAAGAGGTGTATTCAGCTTAATAAATGAAGCATCCTTCACCAGAGCAAGTCCATGCAATGTGAGCACATCTAGTTCCTGAGATTGCTTTCCTTTTCCCACTTCCATTGGTTCTTCTATTCATACATTGGAGTTCACATTACTCCTCTTCCAGATAGTTCTTATAGACACTGAAAAATGTATTTTATGTGGGATTGAAGAGGAAGGAGTAGAATCGATTTAGTATAACTCCTGCTAGAGACCTCATCTAGATTCTGGTTACCTCAAAGGCCTCTAATAAATGCAGTGGTTAAAGCATGGCACTAGGCTGTGGTACATCTCCCCTGTGAGAGCGGTAATTCATCAGCAAGCCAGCATTATTTCTTTGTCATGCTAAGGTCTGGAATCAGATTTGAAAGGACCTGAGTTGTGCTGACCATCTTTATTTGATTATCAGTCCTTTGCATAGGGAGATTGAAGAGGCATTTGCCTTGGTTCGCAAGACTTTCCAAACTTTCCCTGCTCCTCATTTTATTAGTCCTAGCTAGAGCCCCTGGAAGGACTCTTGAGACTGGTTTTCATTCACGACATCTTGAAGATCACCAGCCCATTAAGTAAATTATCAATGCTATAGTTTCAACAAATTCTAAGGGGATTTTGATTCTGCTTTCTCCCTACAATGAACACTGGACACAGGAAGTATTATGTATCTCTGAGAAAGATTTTCATCTGAAAATGAAATTTCCTTCAGAATTTGAATTTGTAAACTTTCTTCTGCAAAAAGTAGAGGCAATTTCAGAGATGCACAGAAATAGTGTTTAAAAGATAAACAACATTAAAAAGCACAGGCTCTAGCTGCAATTGTATTTTCAAATTTTCTGTGTATCTTCATGCTCTGTGTGATAATGATTACAGTCTTCTTACATATTGAGAAAGGCTAAGCCGGTGTTTTAAAAGCTGGCACCATAGACTATATCCAAAATATAGTAACTACCTGGGTTTTTTACTATACCAAGTTCTAACAAATCTTGAAATGGTCTTACAAAAGTTTCTGTGTCCATAACCACTTGTAAATGATATAATTTGTTTCTTTAATGCATTAATAAATTAAAATCAGGCCCAAATCATTATCATTAGCAGTGATAATAGAGATCCGACCAACAACGTGGATAACTGCATACATTCCTAATTCAGTATCAAATGTATGTTTTCTGATACCTGAATGTATGTGTTGATTTGTGTAACATCATACCTCACTAGCAAAGGCATTTCCATGAGCCTAATATTGGAGAAATATTTATGTTACTTCATTGTTGTGAATATGTTTAGAATCTGCATGAAAGAGAAGAACTCCCCAGCAATACCAAAGGCTATTGTGATTAAAGTTACTTTACAGGTATTCAAATAGGGATTTTAATGGGTTAAAAGAGGTATTTAATTATTTTAGATAGGCTGCACTAGTAGAACTACTGTTCTAGGTAATATTTGACCTGTCTGTCTGCCGGCCTTCCTGTCTTTCTACCTGTCTGTCTTTTCTGAAGTATTGTTGCCTGCAAAAGTACTTTTAAAATTGCAACAAAGAAACAGAGTGAGAGGTTTCTTAAAATCATGCTATTGGATATCCAAAAAGGTATATTATTTTGGATGTGGTGTATTTCACAATTTGACAAGTTGGAACTTTGTAAACTGACAATTGGGCACAGACAAAGGTATCCATTTATCTCATATATATCTTGTTGAAGCAAAGCTGTCAGACAAAATCTTATCACATGGTGCCCCATTTGTTTTCTGTAGTGATTTATGATGGTTTTGAAAAGGTCTTGTGATCCCATAGGCTGCCACGATTCTCTGACTCTTCTCTGTCAATGGATCAGATTTTTGACATTTTCTGAGAGCATTCAGAAAAGATTTGATAAATCAGCTTGTGGTGTTTATTTTAATTGATCTGAAGCCCATTCCTTCAAGAATTCATCAAACATTGTGACAGGGTCTGGGTGTGCTGCAGTGAAATGAAAGAACTGGGTTGGCCATGCTCCTGTGATGGTGATATAGATACTTTGTTGAAGGTTTATGCTCACAGACGAGAAGATGCCATAACTAATTTAGAGTGCTGTAAATCTTGTGACGCAGATTCTAATTCATAAATCTCATCCATCACGTGTGATTCATGAAACGATAGACAGCCCTCTTTTTTAAGGTACTTTTGTGTTCCAAGTTCTTTGCATTTTTTTCCTCTTCAGAAATAAATCACTCCAGAACAACCGAATTCTGTTATGAAAGTGGCACTGTAAAGGCCTCTTATACTTTTTGCATCTGTTCTTCTCAAAAGGGATAACATTTCTTCTCTTTAAGATGCAAATGAGTAAAACTCTGTGTGTGCATGCACTTCACTTTACAACAGGGAGAAAAATGTAACTGATTGCAGTGGCTGTGGTTGAGGAGTCATCACATTTGGCTGGTATAACCTGGGTTTCTTTTCTTCTCTCACAGGAACCTCCATCTGTTGAAAACATCACCACAAACACCTGTCCTGATCAACCACAGTCAGTGTCTTTGATCTCTTCACTCATTCCTGTTGCGCTTGGTTGGTAAACCTGTAAGGAGACCATTGCAGGATCTGAGCCTCTCTCTTATCAGCCAATCCACTCTTTTTTCCTGCTATGTTGAGGCATTGCTGCTGAGTGGTGGCTGTGGATGGTCAAGGAGAGAATTTGTGGTGGTGTATTTGATCTCTCTAATTAAGGGAAAGGAGCATGGGATGACTGATAAGCAGGCTGGCCTATCAGGCAATGAATGATAATAAAGAAATAAATGAATGTCGCTCAACAGTGTTGCCAAGAAAACTGCTGAGGACTGGTATCAATCAATGTCTATTTACCTGTGTAGGACTCTGTCTTCAGATATAAAGCTTAGGTAACACCATACGTTATTAGAATAATAAAGTAACAAAACCAAGCACTCAGAAGTTAGGTAGTCTTAGAATGAAGTTGGACGGTGCAATTCTCATTTGCCATCCTTCTGAATACATATTTTGACATTCTTCCTCAGTGTCATACTTGTGGTAAAACCAAATAAAGAGCTGAGTGAACAATTATTCATGGGTTTTAGTTAAGGTACAGAACTCAGGTGACCTTATATTCTTTTCTTGCAATAATCTATTTCACTTGCATTTTAACTTCTGCATGGAGTTAGGCTAGTGCCTCTTTTCAAAATGATAAGTTGCTACTTCTCTGCATTGCTTGGTTACTCAGAAATGCTAGATATGTGGCCTGTGGAAGAAAGTGATCGAGTTTGTGCTCAACAAAATTGATGTATCAACTCACAAAACAATCACAGAATATTCTGGGCTGGAAGGGACCCAGAAGGATCATTGAGTCCAGCTTTTAACTGAGTGGCCCATACATAGGTCAAACCCACAACCTTGGCATTATTGGTACCAGGCTCTAACCAACTGGGCTAATCTCAAGGTCACACAATGATACAGAAGGATCTTTAATGCTGAGACTTTACCGAGTTCTTGAGAGTACATGCAAATGAGTTTCCAACATCTTCTAACTCAGTCTAATATTCATTTGAAGAGAAAAACCATGCTTTTCTGAAGACATACTCTGAAGATCCTACACCAGAGGAATAAATCTGGATCTCTTCAGTGTAACAATTAGTATTTTACAGAAATATATGTTTATATCAGTAAGTCTCTTTTGCCTTGCTATCTTCTTCAAGTTTTTCAAAACAGTTATGGCTGAAGGAAACAACAATAAGAGAAAATACAGCTTAAAAAACTGGCTTTTTGTAGGATACTTCCCAATGGCTGGAATGGCCTCAAGTAACTATCACAGACTGAAGAACAGAATCTGAAGTGTTGTCCATCCATCCACTCAGTGCATGGCTTTATAGATTAATAATTCCTTTTTGTCATTTATTGCAGACCTCCCTGTTGGTTACTGGAGAGGTCAACAGTTTCTCCTGCCATACATGGGTCAAGGAATTCAGACTTACTTTTTATATCTTGGAAAATTTATGAGCTTAATTTCTCTTACCTATGACTTCCTTTTGCATATGCTTAAGCAAAGGTTTGCCTGCTTCTATGGTTATGGGTAAACCTGCAAAGCCATTTTGAAGACTCTTTCATTAAGCTGAGAGAGGAGCTATCAGCATGGCATGTTTTTCAATGCAGTGTTCTTCTCCTCCACATAAAGAAGAAAAGCTTAAATTTTCTGCAGTGTCACACGCCATCAACAGGGAAGATTGAGGGCAAATAGGCATAATTCAAGGTTGAAGGATTGAACACTAGGACTCTGTGCTTTTCTTCTCAAACTTCTCCTGTCTTCCATCTGTCTTTGCCACTCATTGAGTTTTTTCCTTTACAGCAACAATAGCATGAAAGCAGTTGTTTGTGTGCTTGATTCTCACACCTTCCATTTCATAGCCCCTTTTCTTTAAAAAGTTATTGAGATCCTAGCTTAATGTGGTATTAGTGCCTAGACTCAGCAGACAGATTCAACTTTTTAGCTGTTTAAAATATGCTGGATTCTCCAAGAGGGCACTTTTAAAAATGCTGGCAGCTCATAATACAGTCTTTAAAAGCCCAACATATTGCCAACAGGTAAAGTTCCATGATGTCTGCAATTCATGGGTTTAATAAATTATTTTTTATTTGACCAACTGCCAATCCGATCAGTTGATAATGAACTTGATGTTTAGCTGTGAGCTCAAGCAAGAAAGCAAGAGAGGTCTGAAGGTCTGCAACATGAGGACCAACAGATTTTTTCAGTGTTACTTCTCCATCAAAGAAGCATATGATTTGGAATTTAAACAAATGGTAGAATTAACCAGTTTTTCAAATTCTTCCAAGGATACTTGAGCTTCCAATCTCAGGGTTTTTTCACCCAAGATAGCTGAAAAAGAAATATGCTTTGACCATTGTTAATTTTTAAGCTCCAGCAATGTTCTCTGTTTCCTGCCACCAACACTACCAAAGTATTGAGTGGCTTTCACTCTTCCCAAAAATGCATTCTTTTTCAACTCATCATAAGTAACATTTAATAAAAAATAAAAAAAAAATGCATTCTGGAATAAACAGATCTGTTACTATGTACCATCTTTTTAATGTCATTCACGGGAACATAGAACTTGATGCTTAGCTAGTATAAATTTTCATGCCTGTTTTAAAACCAATGAAGCTAGACTAATTTACTCCAGCTAGGGTCTGCTGCTTATTTTAAAAGAGAAATTATTTTGAGTGCGTATTAGAAAAGTGTTTTTGTAGACATTTTGCAACAATGGGCAGTTCTTGGTTGTTTCTTTTTTACTCTGCAGAAACAACCACTGATAAGTCTCATCAAATACAATACAGCAGCCCTGGCAGTTTGTATTAGTGAAAGACATCGGGTTATGTATGTGTTGAGTGAGGTAAGAAAGCATACCGTTGCTAATTAATTTATTTCCCATATTGGCCTGCATTGGGTACAGATGCTTTCATCCAACCTGAAAGGTACCATGGCAAGCAGGTGTTACAGCAATTTTAGCCCAGAGGTATCCAAGTCTTGGATATGCCTGGCAGCATTCCAGCTACAGACTGGAACTAGCTTTTGGAGAAGTTGTCAGCGAGATTGATTGCATTTTGGAATTTCCATTGATTAATTATCTCTCCAATTCTTCACCATAGGCAACATCCTGAGTTTTGAGACTATGCATTAGAACTTACTGTGCTTGTGTTCATCAGTTTGAAACACTGTGGAATTTTGATAGGTCATATCTTACAGGAAGGCAAGAGGTGGTTAGATGTAGCTGTGCTCCTGTATTTTTCACAGAAAACAGAGAAAATCATCCAGACAGGGTTTTTTACTGAATTTGCAGCTAGCCTCCACAATTGCCAGCAGTCATGTAAGTGGTCTTACTTCAAGAGAAATGAAAGTTCATGGAGTTAGGAAACAGCTTGTTCTTTATGTTTTTGAAGGGATAAAGAATTCAGTTTTTATTTAGTTACTTGACTTGCCTGTATACAAAGATTAGCACAGCCTGGTGTAAAGGAATAACACAATATTTCTTATTAATATTATGCTATTACTTACAAATATAAATATGGAAAGATTCAGGTGGAATTGTTATACATTTACCATTCTAACCCTACTAAGAGATATTTATTTCATCAGGCACTTGTAAAATTCTCTTTCTAACATAAATCTTTTGTCTTAAATGAGTGGAGCAGTAGACTAACCAGCTTAATAAAAAGAGAGAGATGATATGCCACTAGTGGACAGGGCATTTCAACCAGGTGTTATCAAATCACTCATTGCACTAAGTGCACTATCAAGTTCTGTTGTAAAAACAATTAAACTACTGATGGCAGGCTTAAGTTACTTCAAATCATTTGGCAGAATTGATCCACAATTATCTTTGTAATCCCTGAAGCCCCAACCACTAAGTCCTCCATCCACTTTGTATTTCCTACACACAGTTCTCATACATGTCAGCTGCCATGCTCAATATCTATTGTAACCAGCAACTTCACTGAACCTAAGAATTCCAAACTCCAAATGTGCTTGTGCTCTGAATATTCAAGTTCAAGCGTACAAAACACCTGTATTACAGTGTACCAGTCAGGTTTCAAAGAGTTTGTACTCACATTTCCTTGTGTATATGTATGTACGTGATTAAGGAATAAGTAAGACATTAATTTAGATGCTCTCGGTGAACACTTACTTAGTATTTGAAAGAGTGTTGTCTTCTGTTTAGTGTCACAAGGGTTGTAGTCATTCTGCTTTTTAGGAAACATCATGTTTATCTCTGAAACAAATCTCAAAAAGAAATAGAAAAAATACTTTTAGTGGTGTTTTGTATGAGTTCTTCAAAATGTAATACAGACATTATCATATCAGATGAGTAAGTCATATGGCATGGCACCTTTCCTCTGGCAGTTTAGAAATGCAAGTCCCCTTGGCAGGGAAAACGTCAGTCCAAATGATTAGAGTTTAGTAGAGTAACATGTACTGGAGCACAAAATTGGACTATGGCAAGTGTTAGCCTGAATTAAAGGCAGTGATTTTTGTGATACCCATAAAAATTTGGAGATTTTTGCATATATGCACATAATCACAGTAAAACTGAAAAGCCAGATTTTCTCCTGTGGCTGATGACATGAGGAAAGAGGCATGAGAGCAGGAGAAGAAATTTTGCCTGACTTTTACCCTATGGATGTCAGACCAGAATGTGCCCACAGCAGGTAGCAATGGAACAAATGCCAGACAGAATTTTGAGCTATGAAGTTCAACCAGAATAGTCCTACTGGAGTCTTCACTGTGGGAATCCCTGGCTGAAAAGACTTCTTCCTTGTGCAGTCCCTGTGCAGTGTAAAGAGAACAAAGCAAGGCCAAGAACACACCCCTATTTTCTGCAGAATTAAAGGAGGCATCCAATTCAGTGTCACCAGCTTTATATTTCAGATGGACCCTCGGATAGAAAGGATTTTTAATTGCCTTTCTACTGTTTAACCTTATCCCCCACTTGTTTAGTCTTCCCGGTTCAGGCATTGGGCATCAATGTGTTTTGTTTGTTTTAATGCCAACATATTGAACCACTAGAAGAGAAGGCACCACTTAGTCCATTACCCAGTCAATTTTCAGTTTAAATACCATTCTTGTAGGCTCGTGAGGGAATAGAATTGTTTTGAGCAGAGCAGTGAGCTTTTTTTGTCTCTATTGCACAAAACAGGGAGTTGTTCTATCTCCTTGATAATAACTTGCTAAGAGTCAGGGAAGAAAACAGAATTTCAGTTATTGAATATTTAATTCTGGACAGCAGTTTAATCAGAAGTGGGATTTGGGCAATTGCTCTAGCCTCCACCTAACATACTACAGTTTCAGTCCTTAGTATTCCTTAATTATCCTACTGAGATGTTTGAGGAGCAACTAGTAGTAAATGAACTTGGCAAATCAGCTATTACCCAAGTAATGAAATACAAATACATATGTTTGACAATTCTACAGGGAAACTGTTGAAGCTAGGATTCTCCATGGATTGTATTGGCCAACAGAGAAAAAACAGGTGTTATTATCAAAATTTGTGTACAAGTAATTTGACTAGAGTTTTAAAATAATGCGAAGCTTTTTTCACCTTCAGCGAATTCCAAGCATGTTAGTTATTGTATGGAAAGCACTGATTGTCAGATAATGAATCTGTAACAGCTGTGGATTCACACAGTGACGTAGTTCTCGATACTCAAGGATTTTACATTACCATTATGTCTAAGGATGCATATCAACTTTGCATCTAACCTTAAACAAAAGAGAGTTCAGCTCTACTGAGGAAATTGATTTTATTCAACAGTAAGGCAAGGGAAATTAGTACATTCAATATTTGTAGAAAGAAAATAGCAAAGCCCACAAGTCTGGGTGGTTTGAGATTGTTCTTTGTTTTAGTAATTATACCTTTATATGTTAGATCTCATATTTGCACTTTCAGAAGTATTCTATATGGTTTATGCATCAATCATGTCCTGGACCTGCTGGATTTCTACACAATTTTACAATGAATTTACAGCCAAACTAATTCAAAGTGAAGCTGAGTTTTAACTTTACTGCTGTAGCAATCTCATTCTGTCTGTCTGGGACACTAGAACAATTTAATTAGTAACCAAATGTCAGTTGCCTCTAGTTCATTTGCATGATATCTCAATGTGCTAATTTTTCAAATTAACATAATTTATTATTTAAGCTGTCTTTGATTTCAGGGACAGAGTTGTTTGAGTTATTTCTTCTGAGGCCTGTTATTCATATGCACAAAGACACAAATAGGAATACTTCATCAGGATGCATTTACTAATGTTTACTGTAGAATGATAAGCCAATGTAAAGCTAGGAAAGCCTTCTCAAGCCTCACAGATCTCCATTTTGCCATTAGCTGTGCCAGTTTAAACAGTGTGCCGCAAGAAATATCGACAGGTCAAGTACAGCAGAGAGCAGTGTGTGTCCCAGTGGCCTTTATACTGACAGTTTCTCCCACATTAAAGAGTTAACTAGCAGCCTACCAGCTCAGAGTGGAAGCTAATGAATGAAATGGAGATTGATATAGACTCTCTTTGGAGATGCATCGATCTGTATCTTCTGAACTCATCTTAGGAATTCTGCAGGCAACATTGCATGAGTAACCCTGGCATAGTGCCCATTAGCAAATAACTCTTTTAATGCTTGTCTTCAATTGATTCACTTGTTGTACTGACTACTATGTAGTATTGCAAACTTTCTTGTATTTTGCCACCGTAGTAACAAGTTATGTAAAGGAATTTGATTTTGGAAACAAATTCTCAAGCAAATTTCTTTTCTGCTTATCTCCTTCTCCCTGTCTCTCAACCAAATAGTATCATGGAATTATTGCACTGAGGTGGATACTACCACACACAGCCCAAAACTGAAAATTTCAGTCATCTCAGTCCATGCAAGCAAAAGTAACATGATCTTAAGTGTGAAGTATTTTCATGTACAGCTTTAAGTTGATACTGAATTATAGAAGTGTATGTAGGATGTATTTTTTTTCTGCAATCTCTAATGTGGAATTTACCTACAAAGACAAGTTTCATTGGAAGCCCTTCCATATTTTCTTCTTAACAGGTCAGGAAAGGTTGAACCCTTGTCGAACAACAGAGAGAGAATTAAACTCTCAGCTCCAGCTGTCTGGAGAGTAGGCACTTAGTTCAAGTCTAAGTCTAAATTACCACGTAGTCAAAGAGGCAGGGCAATTCACTCCTCTTGCCTTGAGCACCTGTGAATAGCTGTCTCTAGTCTTCCTCCACCAGGCAGGTACAACTAGCCTCCACTGTGTCTCGTTTTATAATATGAAATCTAAGCAATATCTATAGATTGAATACTTAACCCTGTAAGCAAATTTATGTATACAAAAAAGGTAGTGCAAACAACCAAAAATTGTGACCTAATATTGGTGAAGCACTGAAAATCTCAAAAACCTGCACAGCTTGCAAAATCTCAATAGACTTCATCACACAGAAAATTCAAATCTGGCTCATGGCTCTCCACGTTTTATGTATGTAGATAGTTATTTTCAGTCATAGAAAATTATAAAACTAGTTACTAAAAAGTTAGGTGATTTGTCTGTCTGCAACTGTATTGTCATCAGGAAAGTTAGACAGAAGTCACTTAGTGACAGTTTACAGAAAAGTTTAAACCAAACATATTTAAGAATAATCTATATTGTTATATCTGTTCTCTTTTTCTGTCAAAAGTTTTCTGCCTGTTTTTATTTGTCTTTGCCCACTTTTGTTTTTCTGCCTGCAGTGTAGGCAAGAGAGATCCTTTCATGGTAAAATAATTGTTTTGATTATATGCTTGAATCAAGCATCTGTAAATCAGGGGGGAACTGTTTGTACCTTTGAAATATTTTTTGTATTGAAAATCAAAACAGAAAAGAATTTATGTAAGAATTTTAAATGATACACTGAGAATTTTTAATAGAAAATTATTGAGAATTTATGATTGTTATTTTGATGGCTTTCCATCATTGGCAGCAGTAATTGCTATCAGGATTTTTTTTCTTAGTCATCTATATTTTCTGAAAGTCTCTTGCTTATGTGTCTGCTAAGAGTTAGAAGCATTGTACTTTGTTAATTTAGGAAGTATTAAGTAAAACCACATTCTTGCAATCTAAGCACATGATTTATTACAGTGATTATTGTTTAATTTCATTCCTGGAACTGCCCATTTTGATTAAGGTGTTGACATGATAAAAAAGTCAGGAAATTCTAATTCATACAAAAGTGCAGGTCTTCTTGTTCATTTAATTTAATTCACACTTTACAGTACAATGTGCTTTGATTTTAATCCTTATGCTTTTAAATCCATTTTTGGAAGTTTTGGGGAATTATTTCTGACTTACACCATGGCAGATGAGAATCAGAATTAGGTCTGATATCAGTATATTTCTTAAGATGGAAGCAAAGGAGTATTTATAAGTAGTTTTTGCCTTCTGAATCTAATGGATTGTCTGGCATGCCTGACATTATTCTATAGGCAAGACCAAAAAAAATCAATACATCTTAAGGTTTAATTTATTTGTAGGTTCTTACAACTAATGACTTTCCTCTTCTGTTTGTTGATTTTCTTTTTAGCTTTCGTTCTCATGAATTGCTACAATTTTATCCTCCCATTGTAAAACAAACTACAAGAAATGTGATGTCATTATAATTTTTTGTAAAAGTCTAGGTGCATATACAAACCAAAATGGAAACTTTACCTTAAAAGAATTTGACACAATAGAATCAAGCTCCTCTTGTTCCCACCTTGGAAGACAAAATGCGTTTTCTATTATTATATTTTTATTTATTTTCCAACAGCACCTGCAGCCTCCAAATAGTCTTGGACATCTTCATGTCAGGCACTATATGGTCATGTTCTAACTGAAAATCTCTCCTGTGATGATTTTATCATCTGAATAGAATAAACAGAAATAATATGACAGAAATTAATGCCATCATTGTTCATAAGGACACAAGTGACCTAAAAAAGAAGAAATATACCCTGACACTTAAAAACATTGCCATTTAGATATTATTTATAATTACTTAGATACAAATACCAAGACAAATTTTTGAGTCTTATAATGGGTGGGTTTTTTGCTGAGAATAGTTTCAATTGCACCACAATTCACATGTGCCCATTCTGTAAATAGCGTTGCAGTGATGCTAACTTTCATGTGCTGGATGCTATTGTTCAGAGGTGCATAAATGTGAAAACGAGGATACTCTTTTTGCAAGTAGTAACTGAAAATGTAGATGGAAGTTGCTTTTTCTTTTGTATTTGTAAAGATTGTATCTAACTTAGCAATAAAATCTCTATGGTTCTGCTGTAATTCAGTGCATTACAAGATCCCATTTCTTCCACTTAGTCATCCCCATGTTTTTATGCATGCTTAGCCTGCTTCAATTCAGGGCATTAACTCCAGCACCATTTCAGTTAGTTAACATTGACAAACAGATAAGCTACTCCCAGACCCAAATGGGATTTTAACTTGTTCTACCAGAATCATAAATACTTGTTACTGCATGGCCAACTTCTAACAAAACTTTTTAACTAGGAATCACTGTATCACTGTCTTCCTTACCAACAAAAAGACATTTTGGCACTAAGTGAAATTGTGTTAGACTCCAGTGAGGAAGTAGAAGAGTGTATGACAGTGAGATCAGGTATTTCAAAATAGAAATAGAAATAGAAAAAGACTGGTAATACATATGACAAATGTATACATTTTGTTAGGATTCTTTGGACAGCTAGATATACTCTGACATAGGTGTATTTTATAGTAATGTAACTGTTCTAAATCCATAAAAGGGAATACAATGATTTCTAGTACTGTTTTTCACCACACTGTCTGCACCAAATAAGCTATTTGTGATTAATTTCTTGAAGTTATTTGATTTTTTTTTAAAGGCAATGATAACCATTTAACCTTGATTTAGTTCTAGTTGTTCAACCAATGCTATACCTGATCTTTGAACCAGGAGACCAGGGAAAAGGAATATTGGAAGGAAGATTTTCCTTGGTCAATAAGGTTTGGATTACAGAACACCTAGGCAAACTTGACATCCACAGATCCATGGGCCCTGATGGGATACGTCCAAGAATGCTGACAGAGCTAGTGGGCATCGTAGCGAGGCCACTCAGGATCATCTTTAAAAGGTCAAGGAGAGGTGCCTGAGGACTGGAAGAAAGTAAATGTCACCCTGGTCTTCAAAAGAGCAAGAAGGAGGACCCAGGAAACTATCATCCAGTCCTCACCTCAATCACTGGAAAAGTGATGGAGCACCTCAATCACTGGAAAAGTGATGGAGCACCTCATTCTGGAGGCCATCTCTATGATAGACAAGAAGGTGATCAGGAGTAGTCAGCATGTGATCACTAAAGGTAAACCATACTTGACCAAACGGATTGCCTTCTATGATGAACAAACTACCTGGATGGATGAGGGGAGAGTAATGGATATTGTCTACCTCGACTTCAGCAAGGCTTTCTACACTCTCTCACAACATCCTCATAGAAAAACTCAGTGTGTGTGGACTGGATGAGTGGACCATGAGGTGAATTCAGAACTGCCTGAACAGCAGGGTCTACTTAGAAGCCTGTCACTACTGGTGTCCCCCCCCCAGTTCAGTACTGGCCCCAGTATTG
>VWZG01011726.1:2098-26948 GCA_013396735.1 Grallaria varia | reverse complement strand
CTGTTCCATTTCTATACCTTTAAAGGCTCAGGAACCCTGTACCCTCCCCAGTAATATCTAATAACTATTGTGAGAAACAGAGTCTCAAGCCCAAATGGGTTTTTGAATAAGAGTTTATTATACGGTAAAAGGAAATAGTGCTGGGTGCGAGAGGAGTCTCTGCTCCGCCATTCACACACAGATGCAAAGGATGTCAGGTTTTTATACAGTTATTTCATACATATCCATTACATCATATAGATATTTCATGGTGCTATGCTAAGCAGTCCTCAACATGTATTTCTTTAGATGGCTATAGCTGAGTTATTGTGTCGGTTCAGTCCACTATCTTTACACACCCGGTAACAATTCATGTATTCTGTGACAAAATGCTCAGGAGGTCTCACAACAGTCCTATTGTAAATTTTGTACTTTTTGCAAGAACTCAGGGAAGCTCATGACCTCGTGACCTCACAACAGCCCGTTTATTTCTTTATGGGGTTGCAATTAACCCACTTGTTTCTTTACTGGCACGAATCATATCTATACGTATCACATTATTAATATATATTAACTATTTATATATACTAATACAGGCAAAGCCCTTCCCAAATCTTCGTTTGTGAAGCCTAGCCATGATGATGATGATACTAATACAGGCATATTATTTTAATTTTTTCTTATTTTATTTCACTATTTAAATACTTGAAATTCTCCCTGCCAACCCAGCCACGTAGGAATGAACCCTCGGCCCGGCACCGCCATCGTGGCCCCGCCCCTGCCCCGCCCACTCGCGGGCAAACTGAGGGCATTGGCGTCAGTGACGTCGCCGCAGTGGCCCCGCCCACTTTCTGGCGAACTGAGGGCATTGGCGTCAGTGACGTCGCCGCCGTGGCCCCGCCCCTTCCGGGCAGGCTGAGGGCGGCCCGCGGCCCCCATGGCCGCCGTGTTCCTGGTGACGCTCTACGAGTACTCGCCACTGTTCTACATCGCCCTGGTGTCCGTCTGCTTCCTCGTCACCAGCGCCGTCGTGCTCGGCTGGTCAGTGCTCGGGGGGCCGCGGGGGTCACCACGGGTGACTGAGGGGGCGGGAGGACAAGGCCCGGCAGCACGGGGCTTGGAGGGACCTGGGCTAGTGGAAGGTGTTCCTGCCCATGGCAGGGGGTGACACTGGATGGGCTTTAAGTCCCTTCCAACGCAGACGCTTCTGGGATTCTAAATGATCAATAAAAAACCAGCAACAATGATCAATAAAAAAACAATCCCCGGCGGTGTTTAAGGAATGACTGGATGTGGCACTGAGTGCTCTGGTCTACTTGGGAATCAGTCACAGGTCATACTCGGTGGCCTTAGAGGTCTTTTCCAAACACACACGTGTGTTTCTTTGAAGCTCTCTCAGCGATACCGAACTCTCTCGAGCGTTTTTCATAATATTATTCATAATACTGAAAACAGCGTGTTTGTACGTAGTGAACTGTTGGTGTGTGCGTGTCCAGAGAAAGGAACGGAGCTGGGAAGGGGCTGGAGCAGCAGGAGCGGCTGAGGGAGCTGGGGGGGCTCAGCCTGGAGAAAAGGAGGCTCAGGGGGGACCTTCTGGCTCTCTGCAGCTCCCTGATGGATCCAGGGCAGGGTTGGGATCTTCTCCCAGGGAACAGGGACAGGAGGAGAGGGAACGGCCTCAGGCTGGGCCAGGAGAGGGGCAGGGGGGACAGCAGAAGGAATTTCTTCACGGAAAGGGTTGTAAGCATTGCAAGTGGCTGCCCGTGGGCGTGGTGGAATCCCTGATGCCTAAAATTCTGGCAAAAGGCTCAGAACAATGTAAGTGGGGATAGATAAAGTACCTTTATTTGGAAGCTCCCAGGTGCAAAGCATGCACCCACGTGGTTCAGTGGTGTTACAGTTTTTATAACTTCCAATAATTAGCATATATGATATCTAAAACCAAGCCGTGGTATCCATTGCCCTTGGTGTCCACTCTCTGAAAGCTCAGAACTGCCTCTTGGAGCCCCTCTGGGCCTTCTCTTCTGTTTTGTCTTCAAGCTGTCTTGCAGGTGCTTCTGCAAAACATCATGACCTTTGGAATGTGTGAGAAACTTACTTTAGTAACTTCTAACACCTCTTAATATGTGAGCAAGAAAACCTATAGTTTTAAAACTCTAAAGACCTACAAAATACGCACCAAACCTTTAGGCATCATCCCCATCCCTGGCGGTGTTTAAGGAATGACTGGATGTGGCACTGAGTGCTCTGGTCTAGTTGGGAATCAGTCACAGGTCAGGCTCGGTGGCCTTAGAGGTCTTTTCCAACCTAAATGATGCTGGGATTCTGTAGCTGATTTGCTGAAGTGTCTCGGGGGGTGGTGAGTGAAGGACCCTCTGCTTGTGTTCGAGAGGATCCAACAAAGGTGTCGCTCCTGCCTTTTCCAGAAACAGGTCCCTGAACGTTCGTGACTCTCACGAGCGTCTGCAATTGTGAATACCAGTGCAGGGCATCGATTAGCTCTTAAAACATTTCATGTAGGAATTGTGGATACGCCACAGAGTCACAGGGAGATTAAAACTGAATTCTTGGACTCCACATTAATATCTGCAGTGCTGTGCTTTGGTGTTTTCCTCCCTGGGAAATGCAGGTGTTTCAGCTGGAGCTCTCTGTTCTCTTGGCAGCTTCTGAACACCCTGCTTGGCTTTTCCTTTCATGCAGAGGCTTTTCCCTTGTTTGCAGCACTTTGTTGGCTGCCAGTGGCTCACACACGTGCCTCTGTTGCTCAGGGGGTGAGCGAAGCACTTCTTTTCATCTTTCAGAGGCGCCTTTTGGGAGAAGTTTTGTTCTTGTCTTGCAGTTGCTCGCCTGGTGCTGGGTAAGTGGTACTGAAGGCAGCTGGTCTTTCTGTGTCTTTGTGCCAGATGAATCTTCACCTGAGAGACACAAAAAGACAGACACAGTAGAAATCCTCTTTATGAGCCTCTCTGTCCCACTGCACTGACGGTATTAAATTGCCATCCTCTTCACTTCTTCACTTCATCAGTTCTTTAAAAAACATGATACTGGTGACAAAGGCATCTTCTGATAAAGATGATACTGAGCCGTGGTTCAGATAAATCTCCAGCATGTCTGTCCCCATCCAGTGATCCTTTTATCAATTTAATCATTATTTATCTGCTCATAGTAAATGCTGACAATCCCCTGCTGGAAAATATCTGAAATAGGTGTACCACGAGCTCCTTGTGTCTGTGCACGTGTCTGTTGGCGCTTTTTGGTTACAGGGTGTGCAGAGCAGTATCCAGAGGCATTTTTATTTCAGAATCAGAGATTCCAAGTACACCTGCACTAGCTGTTATTGCAGTTTATGGAAATATATTCAAATTTTCTTCAAACAAGAGGGTTAAGGGACTGTTAATCCAGGAGAGGAGTAGCCAGGAGCTCAGCACATACAAGTGAACATATGGGCAGGTGCTCCCTTTGAACTCTGCCATTCCATGGCCATGTCCAGGAGCATCTAAGGAATTTACCTGTGCCTGGAGCTGCAGTTACAGCTCAAGTGCTCCTGAACTTGCTCATGAAATCCACTCAATCCTTCAATTGCTACACAGAGCACTGTAATTGCGAAGGGTGTCACAGGAGCACAGAGTACCTGAGCTATTGTTGTCGGGGCATTTTGTCTCCCACCACCATTTTCAGCATTAATTTGTTCCGTGGATGTGTTTGTGATGGTGTCAGCTAGCCTGAAAAACACTGACTGCTCAGGAATGTTCGTGTTTCCGTTTGTAAACCCTTCAGGGCTTGGAGGAGTGTCTGGTTTTGTGGCCAGCCCCGGATATCTTTGGCTCTGCTCAGAGTCCCAGGAGGTTACTATTGCCCTGGCAGCTTCTGGAGCCAGCCCAGCAGGTGCTCTGGGCATGGGGATGGAGTGGAATTTAGATTACCTGACTACCTGTGCACTGTGTTTTTAGCAGGAGGTAAATGTTGGGAGAAGCTGAAGGGTCAACTGGAAGTCCAGCTCTTTGGAGAAATTAACTCACAAACAAAACTGTTGGAAACTCCTGGCTTTTCCAAACCAGCACTGCTCTGAAGAAGTTAATTGTCCCCTTTACCAGCTCATGATACAGACTGTTAGATCATAAAATAAAAACTATATCTCTCTGAATACTGCCTTAAAATTTACAGAAACTCCACACCTTACCGTGGAACAGAAAGGCCTCTCTGCCTCCAGCTGCTGCTGAAGCTGTAGCAAGTTTACTTTTCTCTTGCTGCTTTTCTGTTGCTTTAGACCAGCAAAGAAAGCTTCCAAAGGATGGGATTTTTCCTCAGGAATCAGCCAGATGGTGTAAAACAGGAGGCATCTGTATGTGTGGCCGGAGAGAGCAGCCCTGTGGAATTTTGGGTACTGAATAAGTGGAGCAGCTGCTGCCCCTGGTTCCCCTGTGGGGTGTTTAACTGGGGTATGTCCTTACAGCCCCAGTGAAGTCACGGGGGGTGTTTGACTTGCAGCAGAGAGGGTTGACCCTCCATGTGCAAAGACCAAGTGTGGCCAAGAGCCCTGTGTGATGTCGTTTGGTTCCACCAAAGGAATGGTTTGAAACTGAAAGAAAGTGGCTTTAGATTGGATATTGGAAAGAAATTCTTCCCTGTGAGGGTGGGCAGGCCCTGGCACAGTTTGGGCAGAGAAGCTGTGGCTGCCCCTGGATCCCTGGAAGTGTCCAAGGTCAGGTTGGATGGGGCTTGGAGCAACCTGGGCTAGTGGGAGGTGTCCCTGCCCATGGCAGGGGGTTGGAATTTGATGTTCTTTAAGGTCCCTCCCAATCCAAACCCAAATAAGATTCTGTGGAGTATTGAGTACAGAATAATTTCCACCAGCTCAGTCTCTTTGGTGTCTCTCTGACACTCAGGCACAGGAGGTGTTACCTGGTAAAGCCAAATATTTGGTGGTCTGCAAGGAGCAGGTTGTTGCTATTGAGAATGGCTTTGAGGTTTTTTTTTCCCCACCAAAGTAGTTTCCTGAACTTGAAAATCACTTTTGACTGATGTTTTTCCCTGTTAGTCCTACAAAGGGCGCCTTCCAACATGGATCAAAGGAGCCCAGTGTCAGTAAAAACTCTGCTTTTCTTCTTTGTTTGACACACAAGACTTAGAAATGATCTTAAAAACCAGGGAAAAGTAGCAGTTAAGCGACAAAGTCATCTGTTTGGTTCCGAGCTGTATTCTGCATGAAATTACTTTAGTAATTCCCAAACTGATTACACCAAAGTTGCTAGTGCCCTTTTCAGCTTGAGTTACTGGTATGAGACCCAACTTACTGTAACACCTGCTGTTCCAGGATATAAATGCAGGGAAGAGCCAATGCTTTGAGCCATTTGGAGTTCTCCAGCACCAAACATTCTGAGGACAGCACAAACCAAAATTCAAAGCCATGAAACAGGCCATTGTTTCAGGAGTACAGGGGACAGCGACCAAACCGCAAGAAAGGACCATAAAAATTTCCTGCAATGCATTAACAAAGACTCCCAAGGCCTCTCCCTGTTGCCTCATTAGCGAGACAGGACCAGGTTAGTGCAGTCAGGAACATCTCTTCAGTCCCCAAAGTCTGTGTGTCTGGGACAGCTTCTGTAGTCAGCTTTTGGTTATTGGAAGTTGTGGCTGTCGCCTTAAAAAGTGCATTATTTTTAGCAAAGTGTAAAAGGAGATCTGTTGTGGAGCTTTTTTGGTAGTTCCTGATCTTCTGTAATGGTCCTTTTGAAAGACTCAGGTGACACAAAGTCTTGGGGGCTTTAACTGATGTTGGAAATCAGACTTGTTAATGTTGGAAAAAACCCTTGAGGTCATCAAGTCCAGCCATCAGTGCAGGACCACCACCACGTTCACCACAAAACCATGTCCCCAAGTGCCACATCCACAGTTTTTGAGCACTTCCAGGGATGTTAACTCAACCACCACCTTGGTCAGCCACTTCCCGAGCTTGACAACCCTTTCCATGAGGAAATTTTCCCTAATATCCAATCTGAACCTCTCCTGGCACAACTTGGGCCATTCCCTCTCCTTCTGCCCCTGTTCTCTGCGAGCAGAGTCCAATCTCCCTGAGCTCCTCCCTCCTGTCAGGGAGTTGCAGAGAGCCAGAAGGTCCCCCCTGAGCCTCCTTTTCTCCAAATTGTTCTTCCTTGCTTTCTTTGATTTTTGTTTTGATTCATAGGGTGTTTAAACTTTTAATCCTTGGCTGCCTTATCCTTTTAGGGTCAGAATGTCACCTGGTCTGATGTTCTGGTCTTGGCTTTGAAGGGATTTCAGTGTCTCAACTTTCATTAGAGTCCTGATGACTTTGTACTTGGCTTCTGGCTCAGGGCAGAGGCTTTACAGCCCCTGATTTAATATCAGCATTTGGTTGTAAACGAGGTTTGTGTGGAAAATCAGGATCTTGGCCTCCCATCCAAACATCTCTCTGGCTGCAGTTACACCCGGAAATCTCCCAGGGCTGAATGATTTCCTCTAAGGTTTTCCTGTGGAGCCTCCAGGCCATTAAGGCTGTTCCTTCTTTGCAAGCAGTGATTTTTTTCCGGTCTGATCCTGGGATGGGATGTGCCAGGCTCAGCTCTGCCCTAACCCTTTGCCACTAGAGGGCATTGACCACTTCATTAATGTTAATCCCTTTCTGAAAACATAGGAGCAAAGTATTCCCTTTCTAAAGATTTTCTTTTTCACTGCAGAGACTCCTGCCTTCTGCTGTGAAGTTGGATTGGCAGGATATATTATCCATGCATCCAAGCAGATAATCTGGGAAGCCAAACTAGTTCTGTTTATTGTGCTGATTATTACTTAGAGCTGAAAAAAAATCCAAACGTGTCAACATTAACACTTACCCCACTTGTTATTGTTTTGTGTCCCACAGGTTTGGGTTGGGTGTTCCTGTTATTCTGAGGAACTCAGAGGAAACAGAATCCAGCACAAGGGTATTGAAAAAGCGGATGAGACAAGTGAAGAATCCCTTTGGGTTGGAAATCCCTCATCCTGCTGCAGCTTCGCTAACAAGTCAGTGGGTTTCTGATGTGATTTTTGTCAGTTTGTGTTCCTGAACTCGGTGCTTTCCATTTTCTTCATAGAATCATAGAGCGGTT
Source organism: Grallaria varia (assembly GCA_013396735.1). Lineage (NCBI taxonomy): Eukaryota > Metazoa > Chordata > Aves > Passeriformes > Formicariidae > Grallaria > Grallaria varia. The sequence continues at coordinate 19,866 of VWZG01011726.1, read as the reverse complement.
TGTGTTGGAAGTGACCTTGAAGATCATCATCAGTCTTGTTCTCACCCATTTCCTTGATCATAATTCCTCACAAACATTCTTCCTCCCATCATTCCAGCATAAATAATTTTTTCACAGCTTATAAAAGTGCTGTTTTTAAAAGTAAAGTGTTTGGATATGTAAGTGCAGTTTAATTCTCATTAATGAAACCCTTCCTGCTATTAAGATCTTTAAGTAACTAAAACATTTGCAAATTACCAGCTCCTGTGGGTGTTCCTGTAAATTTAGCTGAAGTGTGGAATTCTATGGAATTCATTATGGAGCATGTGCCGCCCACTTAAGTCTCAGCCCAGAGCTCCAGCAGTGTTTGGAACTGCCCTATTTTTAATAAATAAATAAATAAATAGAAATCTCCCTCTTTTTCTGTCTGTGCTCCAGTGGAAACTGAATTTAAATATCTGTTTGGATCAGAGCTGAGGTCATTCCTAATATCCTTGAAGTCGACCCTATGGGAAGTGGGATTCATGCCCTTCTGGGGAGCAGGATCCAAAGCTGTGCATCTCCCACCCACACAGACGTGGGGCCTTCCAATGCTTCAGGAAGGGCTGCAGCAGTTTTAACCCTTCCCTCAACGTAAAACCTGCCCAGCACAACAAACCCCACAATTTAATGTTCAGGCAATTTGTATTTTTCAAGAGCACTGAGCACTTCGACTCGTGTTTGTGCAGCAAGTGTTTAGAAGCTGATGGGTTGGGTACTTGAGTTTTGGAAAAGAAATGGAGCACATGGATAATTTTCTCCTCCCTTTGCATGATCAAGAGCCTTATTCTTTGAGAACACAGAGTTTTGGAGGCCAGTGATCCAATTAATACCATTGTCTGGGGAGGGAATGGACTTTGGGCCAGGCCTTGTGCTCTTGGATCTGCCTGTGAGTGTGTAAAGTGTTACCAGAAGTTAAAATTTACCCTTCATAAAATGCCTGTGCTACTTTTGTGAGCTTAATGAGCCATTTTATCTCCTCATACCCTTTTCCTCATCTCCATTGACTTCCATAAATACTAACCTGAATCTAAATTGTTAGATGATTTGTTTATAATTATAAATAATTTATTTTATAATAATGTTTATAATTTTAGGGGTGACCTAATTGTGGCCTGCCACTTCCTGAAGGGAGCCTACAAGAAAAATGGAAAAGAGACTGTTTGCAAGAGCATGGAATGACAGGACAAGGGGGAATGGTTTCCCACTGCCAGAGGGGAGGGTTAGGTGGGATATTGGGAAGGAATTGCTGGCTGGGAGGGTGAACAGGCCCCGGCACAGGTTGAGCAGAGAAGCTGTGGCTGCCCCTGGATCCCTGGAAGTGTCCAAGGCCAGGTTGGCTGGGGCTTGGAGCAGCTTGGGCTAGTGGGAGGTGTCCCTGCCCATGGAGGGAGTGAGACTGGATGGTCTTTAATGTCCCTTCCAATCCAAACCATTCGGGGATTCTGTGACTCTGTGAAGCTGCTTTCTGGTTGTTGCACTTTAAGAAGCTACACTTAGGAATTCCACAATTCCTGCATGTGCGTCAGTTACTGAAATCCTTTTCTTCCTTCTCCCAGAGGGTGTAGCTCTGACACCAGACTGCCTGGAGGACTGTGTCCTTACCTGCTACTGGGGCTGCAGCATCCAGAAACTCCACGAAGCCCTGCAGAAACACGTCTACTGCTTCAGAATAAAGACTCCCCAGGCATTAGAGGATGCTCTGTACAACGAATACCTCTACAGACAACAGTACTTGTATCCTTTTTTCAAACTGTTTTGACAAAATATGTTCATTTTTTGGCACAGGGAGTGTTGAGACTTCGTGAACACTCGGCACTTTTTGGCACGGTGTACTTATGAACAAATATGATGGCAAATATTCTGTGTGCAAACGTCAGGTTTGACTGCAATTGCAACCACAATGATTGTTTTCCTTGACACAGACAAAGCATTAAAAAAAATGACAAGGAAGAGAAATATTGTCAGTTACCAGAAGATGCTCAAGTTGTGGATTTTGGCCCCGTGCCCAGATCTCGCTATCCCTTGGTAGCACTGCTGACGTTGGCAGATGAAGAAGACAGGGAAATATATGATATTGTAAGTCATATCAGAATATAATTTAGGGTCAGTGTATTTAAGGTCTGAATGTTTCAGGACTGAGGCTTGAATAAAAAAACTTCCCTTCCCTGTCCACAAGAGTTTGGTCCCTCGCTCATCACTGTTGTCTCCAGGGGAGCGTGGAGGAAGAACAAGGATAATTTTAACCTAAAAATGATGTGTGGCATTTTTAGGGATGCTTATTTCCCAGAGCTCCTGGCTGCCAAGGTCTCTGTGACCAGAGAGGAATGAGGGTTGTGGCAGGTTAGGAAGCTGTTACTCTGACTTTTCACATCACACAGACCTGTGGTGGAGCTCTTGCACCAATTTGGAATTTGGGATTCTGTTGGCAAGGCAGGAGGGTTTGTTTTTCAGTGTCTGGCACGGCTGTTGAGCTGATTGCTGGCTTGGCTGTCAGCAACACAGAAATTACACTCCTGCCACAGGTCTGTGTCATGCACTTCTGTCTCACAGGAGCTCCAGGTGAGTTACAGGAAGGGGTGAAGGTACAGACTGGTGGGAGATACTCAGCTCCCCCAAAAAGGGTCTCCTCCTAAAGCTTCCTCTTAAAGCAGCTTCAGCCTTGTCACATGCAGCTCAATGTCCTTTATAAATTCTTATTTGATTGTTTTTTGGATGATTTGAAACACATTTCTGTCTGTTAGCACCAACTACCTGAACACAAATGCCTAAATCCACTCAACACTTTTCCATGCACTCATCTGGAAACTGTGATCACACCAGTGCCTAAGGAATCTGTCCCTTTTCCAGGTGGTGCCTGTCTTTGGCTTCTTGTCACCAGACCTTAGGACTGCCTTCCTCCTTCTTGTCCCCACTCAAGGTGTTTCCCCCAGATTAATACATTTTTATATGTTTGGAGCTCAGACTGGTTTAGTATAAAGCCTGTAAATTTAATGTTTGAATATGTTTGACATTAGCGTGGACATGACTTTGTAAGACTTCTCTTTTCATCCTTAACATGGCAGACAGGACTGGAAGGAGGGTGGGGGAGGTATTTTTCCTCTGGTTTTGGAGGAAAGGAACTCATCTAGAATCTGTAAATCTGGTCAAGGAGTAACTCCACCATTTCCTTGCCAGACAAATTTCAGAATTGCATCTGGTTTGTTGAAACAAACTTGTGAAATACAAATGTAGTGTTGAAAAGGATATTTGCCAGTATGATATTACCATTTTGAATTATTCTCTTTGTGTCCATCACGATTGACGGTGTTCCAGTGTCTCTTTCCTAGGGTTTGTCACCAGATCATCCCTGTTTGGTTTTGGGCCATAATTTTCCTCTCGCTCCAGAAAATTAGCATGGCCATATATAAGAGTTACAGAAATTATTTGGAGGCTGGCAGGGCTAAGTTGGAAGAAGCTTAGATCTCAGGTAATATGATGTAATAAAAAAAGACCTTTTTCCCCAAAGAACACTGAATTCAGTTGGTATAAACCCATATGTGTAGGTACATACACAGTTAGACTCTTTAATTAGCCATGTGTGGATTTCGAAGTGCAAGCCTGCTTCGCTTTTAACTTTTTTTTTCTTAAGCAAGGCAGCTTCTACATTTCATTTTTCTTTTGACAGCTTCTGGGAACTACAATAATACTGAATTTCACTTTCTTTTTTCCCTGCGTTTTAGAGGCTATTACGTAATTTGGGCAGGGTGGGGGGGTTTGGCACAGCATGCAGGCTTGAAGGGCTTGTATTTCCAGCGAAATTATCCAAAGGCAACCCGTGGGGTGTCAGAATCCTTCCCAGCAAAATTTGTCTATTGCCTGCTCTGTTTACAAGCCAGTAAATGACATTTCTAAAGGCTTTTTGGAGTCTAAAAACTATATGTTTGCGAGGGTAGCGGGAGAAAGTGGAGAAAACTGTTGGGAAGTCCTTGCAGTTTTTCAACTTCTGTCCCATCTTGGAGCAGCTCCTCGTGAGTCAGTGGAGCAGAAAGGGCAGTGTGGGAGCTGCTGCTGCTGCTTGTGGTTGAAGTCTGTATCCAGCTGGGCTCTCTGTGCCTGTAAGGAAGCTCTGCCTCAGCTGCAGAAGCCTTTCCCTTCAGGGGAACTGCACTTGCTTGGGTGCCTTTCCCGTTTGGGACTTAATTCCGTGAGGTGGGAGCAGCCAGGGCCGATCTCTGCTGTGACCTGGCCACAGAAGAGCTCCGTGGGGAAGCTTCATCAAGGGCTCTCTTGTGCCACATCCTGGTTTTACCACGGTTTTTTTGATCCGTTCTTGAAGTCAACGTTGTTGAATTCCTGGTTGTCCTGAATTAGGAAGGTCAGAGGGTGTACGAAAGCAAATCATGGAATCACAGAGTGGTTTGGGTTGGAAGGGACTTTAAAGAGCATCCATATCCAACCCCTTGCCATGGGCAGGGACACCTTCCACTAGCCCAGGTTGCTCCAAGCCCTGTCCAGCCTGGCCCTGGACACTTCCAGGGATCCAGGGGCAACCACAGCTTCTCTGGGCAACCTGTGCCAGGGCCTGCCCACCCTTACAGGGAAGGAATTCCTTCCCAATATCCCATCTAACCCTGCCCTCTGGCAGTGGGAAGCCATTCCCCCACGTCCTGTCACTCCATCCCATGTTCCAAGTCCCTCTCCAGCTTTCCTGGAGCCCCTTTAGGCACTGGAAGGGGCTCTCGGGTCTCCCTGCACCCTTCTCTTCTCCAGGTGAACCCCCCCAGCTCTTCCAGCCTGGCTCCACGGAGCAATACAACCAGAAGCAAAGTTACTAAACATGGCTTTTTTCTGTCTGTAGATTGCAATGGTGGCTGTAATTCACATTCCTGATGAAAGCTACAGACTGTCCTGCAGGATATTGTATCAGTATCTCCTCTTAGCTCAAGGTCAATACCACGATCTGAAGGTAAGCCCCCCACGGAGCCTTGTCTTGCTTGTGTGACAGTGTTAAGTTTAGCTCATGTGGGCTTTTAGGAGCCTAAATTAGTACAAGACTTCTATTGTCATGCAAAGAACTGAATGGTAGTTAAAATTACTTTATTAGTTGAGTAGTTCTAGAGGAGCTTTCTGTACAGAAATATTTTCTATGAAAATATTCAAGATTTCCTGGAGGAATCACTTGTCTCTAGTCTAGGAGTCCTAGGCCGTGTCCACTTAGTAAAGCAGTAGTAGGAAATGAGCTGTTGAATGCTTCTTCTCTCCAGAATATTTATTTCCTTGCTAGTCGCTCAAACCAGCTCTTTCTCCAAAACTCCCCATTCAGTCAGGAAAGTTTCAGAAGAAATTTACCTTTGAAAATTCCTCTTTCCTGCAGTACATGCTCCAGGGTTAGGGGTCGTGCCCAGAAGAATTTGCTCTTCACATAAAATAAGGCAAAAAAAGGAGCAGGGGATTGGAATGTGAGCAAGGGCAGAATGGGCTGAGTGAAGTGGATTTCACAGCAGTGGATGTAACTTTGGGAGCAATGGATAGAAGATCCCTTTGGGCACAGGGACTGACAGACCATAAACAAACCCGAGCTGCTCGAAACCTCCTGGTGAAGTTCACACGTGACGTTGATTTGATGCAGCCAAGATCTCATGACTTACCCTTAATATTTTGCCAGTGTTTTATGTCATTTTTATGCCTCTGAAATGCCTTTATCTGAAGGCCAGGCAGCTGTCAGGACCCACACAGGGTCTGGCATTTCTTATTCCAGTAAACACCAGTCAGCTATCCCAGCAGAGCTTCCACTGCACGTGTGCGCACGCAAGGATGGGGGGAGAGTTTGTTGCCTTCTAAATATTTGTGCTTGTGTTTTAGCAACTCTTCATGTCTGCAAATAGCCCTGCGCCCCCCTCTAGCAATGCATTCCCTGAGAAGAGCAGCACTGACAGAACCTTGCTGGAAAAGGCCGGGCTGGCCAGGGACGAACCGGAATTGCAGGAGGAAAACAGCAAAGACTGTGTCGTTTGCCAGAACGGCCCCGTGAACTGGGTGCTCCTGCCCTGCAGACACACGTGTCTCTGCGACGGCTGCGTCAGGTACTTCCAGCAGTGTCCCATGTGCAGGCAGTTTGTTCAAGAGTCTTTCCCACTCTGCAGCAAAAAGGAGCAAGATGAAGATGGAGCGACCCGTGGCTCGCAAGATGTTCTTCCTGGAAGAGTTTTTTAACGGGAGACAGAAATAGAAGACCTGGGCTGTATGCAGTAAGATTAAATGTGGAAGCCAGACTGTTTATGGGAGAATATGTAGCAGTAACTTGTAAGGTTTTTGCTTTTTGTTGTCAGGTAATTTTCAGCTTCCTTATTTTTCCTCGCTCCATGTGCTCGCAGGAGCACTGTGCTTATGTGCAATGTGGACAGGAGAAGTGTGTAGGATGTCCCTGAAGGATGTGATTTTATTTATAACTGCTTCCTAGTTTTTCTTGGAGCACTGTTGGAGGCTATTTGGACTACTAAATTTAGTGTATCTACTAAAAAAAGAATAAAACTTGCAAATGCAGTTGAACACAGCTCATTCTATATTTACTGTATTTAAAATGCTAGAGCCATGTGTCATTTTAACTTGGTATAATTTAGAAACTTAGCACTTTACAGAATGTACCATATGAAGGAAAGTAAATATTCATTGTTAACCCCTTGTGTATTTATTTTGTGGCTGAAGGCTGGTCTGTGGTAGGAGCTGGGAGCTGGAGTGATCCAGGACACTGGTGCTGGCTGATTTGAACGATTTGTGTGTGAAGGCTTTTAGCCAAAGCCCTTGGGAAAGATTTTGGTTGATTATTCCTGAACTACACATTGCTGGCGCTTTCAAGCCTGAGCCCCTGCTATGACATCTTGAGACACAGATTTTCAGTCTTGTTGGCAATGCCTGTAGGAACTTGTTCCCCATGCAGGTGTTCGTTAATCACTCCCCAGAGTGGTGACTTGGGCAGTTTTGTGGTGCTTTGGGGAATTTTCAGCTCTTTTTCACTGGTGTGGTCAGCTTGGATGCAAAGTTATCAACCTTTATCAATGGTCCCAGGGAATTTATTTGCTCTAACAAAGAAAGAGGCTACAGAAAGCAGAAAATTATTTCTTTTCCCTCCAATGCTGTATTGGCAAAAGCAATAAAATTGGCTGTTGAGAAGAGAAAATGGTTTGTTTCTTGAGACACAAATTCTTCTAAAGACAGCTTCACATCTGTTCATATAAGCCAAAATGTTCCTTAGAACCTGTAGAAATGGGGAGTAGCTACTTTCTGTCATCCCTCTTGTTCCCTTGCAGCTTTTCCCCACGTCCAGTTCCAGGACAGCTGCTCAGGCTCAGGCAGGGAAAGCTGTGCTCCACGTTATTCCACTCCTCTCCTGCAGCTCCGAGGTACACACGAGGTGCTGCACTCCTCGAGGCTTCCCCTTCTCAAAGGTATTCCATCTTCACCTTTCTATCCCTCTTTTTACTGTTTGCCGTGACTCTGCTTCCAGACTCCTGGCAATTACTTCTGAGGAGAAGATTTAGGTGGTGGTGGTGGTGGGAAGAGTAATGGTTGGTTGTAAGGACAGATGGAGGTGGGGAATTGATGGATGTAGCCACAGATTTCCAGAGAGTGATCAGTAGCTGGCTGAAGACAATTTATCTGCTCTGCCTAAAGTGACCTTCCTGGCCAGGGACAACTCTGGAATAAACTGCTGGACAAACTGGCATTTTTTTTTTTATTGCACTTTATGTTAAAAAGGAATCACACCCCGAGGTGTCTGAGAGAGTTTGAGCCATGGCAGCAGCTGTTTCCATAAGTACAGCTCACGCAGCATGTGGGACAGTGGCTGGACAGCTTGTTATTCCAGAGGAGCAGGTTAATGCTGCACTGGTTCCAGCCTGGAGCTGGACACTGATAATTAGCAGGGCTTGTTTGCCCACTAAGATGATGAAAGAGGTGTTGTTTACTGCTTGACCACAGTAGTCACTGATATTAAATCAATTAATTAAAATCTCCCAACGAGGCAGCGTGATCCAAACCCGTGGGCTTGTTTAATCTCAGAGTGAAATGGTATTCAAGGAACCCCACAGAGAGTTGTCTGGTCTGTCTCATCCTTCGACCGATGCCAGAATTAAATAATAATGGCAAACAGGATGTAGCTGTGCTGAACTGCCAGGCGATGTATTTACCATTAAGTCTGTCCCAGCTTTTCATTTGTTTCATCTTCTTTTAATAGCATTTTGCAGAGATGCTTAGTTGCTTTCTCAGCTCTAACAAGCTTCCTTGCTGGCCCAAATGAAAGACCTGATGGAGAGTTATAAAAAGTGCAGTAGCTGGCTCATTGCATTTGCCCTTCTTCTAAGGAGCTGTCCCAAAATATAGATCAGATGAGAAGGAAAAGGAGCAGCTCTAAAGCTGCCTTGTGTGTCCCCTGGTTGTCTTAAAAGAGGGTTTCAAGGCTCTAAGAGAGAAGTAAAACCTCCCTGTGACCCACAAAAACAGTGTGTTGACAGAGGCTGTTCTGCTCTGCCACCCTTGTTGTAGTACAGGTAACTTAACGTTCCTTTTCCGCTCATTATAGATGATGTTTTTGGATTTGGCGGCATCAAGGAGCACTTCTGGCAACAAGATTTGCTTCTTTCCAGCAGCATTGGGGTGTTACAGATCTCTGATGGTTTTTGCTGCAGGAGAGGTTGGTTTGATTTGGTTCATTAACTAATCAGAGCTGAGTCTTTGAAATGGCTTGATCAGGCTAAGTAGTGTTACTTAGGGATGTCCCAAGGTGCCTTTCCAAGGGCCAATGGACTTTGACAGGGGCACCTTCCTCCTGTTAGAGAAAGCTGCTCTGTTAGGGTCTTGCTGTGTCAGGATCTGCCTCCCTCCTTACCTGCCTCCTCCAAGTAGAGGGAAGAGGGTTGGAGGGCAAATCTAGGTTGGTTCAGGTAGTTGCTGTACAACTCCCTGACAGGAGCCTGTAGCCAGGTGTGGGTTGGTCTCTTCTCCCAAAAAAACAAGCAACAGGGCAAGAGGAAACAGCCTCAAGTTGGCCAGGAGAGGTTTAGGTTGGATATTAGGGAAGATCTCTTCACTGGCAGATCAGGCTGTCCACACGCTGCCCAAGTACATTTGCTGTTCTGTGTGAATCTGATTTAAATGCCTCATTTACTCACTAACATAGAATCATAGAAGTGATTGGGTTGGAAAAGACCTCAGAGATCATCATATCCAACCCTTGGTCCAACTCCAGCCCCTTTACTAGATCATGGCACTCAGTGCCATGGCCAATCTCAGTTTAAAAACCTCCAGGGACGGTGAATCCACCCCCTCTCTGGGCAGGCCATTCCAATGCCTGATCACTCTCTCTGGAAAGAATTTATTTCTAATATCTAACTTAAATTTCCCCTGGCAGAGCTGAAGCCCGTGCCCCCTTGTCCTATTGCTGAGTGCCTGGGAGAAGAGACCAACCCCCACCTGGCTATAACCTCCCTTCAGGGAGTTCTAGAGAGTGAGGAGGTCACCTCTGAGCCTCCTCTTCTCCAGACTAAACACCCCCAGCTCCCTCAGCCTCTCCCCAGAGGACTTGTGCTCCAGTCCCTTCCCCAGCCTTGTTGCTCTTCTCTGGACCCGCTCCAGCCCCTCAATGTCCATCCTGAACTGAGGGGCCCAGAACTGACCACAACACTCCAGGTGTGGCCTCACCAAGGCAGAGTCCAGGGGAAGGATCACTGCCCTGCTCCTGCTGGCCACGCTATTTTTGATCCAGGCCAGGATCCCATTGGCCTTCTTGGCCACCTGGGCACACTATTGGCTCATGTTGACCTTCCTGTCACTCAGTCCCCCCCAGGTCCCTTTCTGCCTGGCTGCTCTCCAGCCACTCTGTCCCCAGCCTGTAGCGCTGCTTGGGGTTGTTGTGGCCAAAGTGCAGGACCCAGCCCTTGGCCTTATTGAACTTCATCCCATTGGAATCAGCCCATCTCTCCAATCTATCCAGATCCCTCTGCAGAGCCTTCCTGCCCTCCAGCAGGTCGACACTCCCTCCCAACTTGGTGTCATCAGCAAACTTGCTGATGATGGTCTCAATCCCCTCATCTAAATCATCAATAAAGATGTTAAACAGGACTGGGCCCAACATCAAACCTTAAGTATGGTTAAAGGAGCCAGGAACCAGGGGCTGAGTTTCTCCTGCTGGTCTGCTCGTTGCTGGGTCTCCTTGTGCCCCGAGAAGGCTCTGCCAGGGCTGCAGGTGACGTGTGCCGGGTGAGGGAGGGCTGGGCATGACGTCTGTACCCATCAGGTCTCTGCAGTAATGGGGCACCAGTCCCCACTTGCTCACTTGTTCTCAGAACAAACAAGGACTGGCCTCTGTCACTGCGGCGGACGTGCAGCCCCTGCAAAGGCTGTCCCTGGTGTCCTGCGTGTGTGCGTGGAGCTGATGTCATTAATGCGTTCAGGGACAGCTGAATTTCATCTGATACAGCAGAAGTCCTCTGAGCTGAGCTGTGAGAAGGGCTTGGTGCTGCCTTACTGGGAGTGTGGTGGGCAGGAAAAAAGAGGAAACTAGGATTAGGGGGTTATTTCTGGATAACTTTGGCGTTACCACCTTTTTTGATGGCACACAAGGATGAAGGTGCAAACCTGAGCACAGCTCTGAGGCCACAGCTGAGCACTGGAGAGTCCCGTGCTTTGCAGGGTCCCCCAAAAACCACAGAGGGGCTCAGAAAGTCACTCGGGCAGCTCTACCTGTTTCTGTGTTGCTTTTGCTCCCTCATGTTCATGAGCAATGTGGGCAGAGAGATGTAAGACTGTAGTGCAGCGATGGTTATACCTGTAAAAAGGGGCTTCCACTGCTTTGGTTCCATAAATTGGTGGGAATTTGTAATGCCTATATAAAGGCACCTCTGTGTGGATGCTGCTGCAGCTGAACTAGGAGAGTCCTGTTTTAATTATCTAGACAATTAGTTTCTACCTGTGTTTTACCTCCTCAGCCTGCAGCACCCTTTTATCAGCAGATTTGTACCTGGAAAGCTTTTCTAGGTTTTAAATGCCTCCTCCAGCTTTTTGTCTGTATCAACTGAGAGTTTTTGGCAGTTCCTAATAATTTTCCCTCTCCCATTGCATATCCACTTCAGATCTAATATTTCCTGGCAGATTTCTCCATAGTAGCTGCAGTCAGGGGACTGGTGAGAAGGCTAATGCATCACTTCTCTCTCTCCTCATGCTATTTATTCCAGTGTCTCTCAGCTACTCATGAGCAATATTTCAAAAAACGGGCTGGAGGGAGGATTGCTAACTTATGAATTATTTTGATGGTTATCCTCTTCATTTTTTCTTGTAATTCTGCTGTTGAGTTTGGAGGCTGGAACAGGTGGAACTCCATTAGGCCACATTTTCAAGTGTCCTTAGATGTTTGTGGTTGCTGCATATTAATTGTTCTTCTCCAAAGATTCCTGTAAAAACCATACCCTCCAGCACATGTCCCATGCAGTCTGAAGGCTCTTGAAAGAGGAGACTGAGGGGTGGCTGGTTGCTGGTGAAGTTGAGGACATCACAGACATCACAGCTTTGCCCTGGAGCCGGCCACCAGTTTGAACCACAGCCACCCACACTGGAACACGATCCATGACCTCCTGTGGTAACTATGTGGAGTTCTGTGCTGCAGGCACTGGGATCAATCCATACAAGGGCGAGGCAAACCCGAAGGCATTGCCACTGACTTGGGATCAGGAGCCCTGCTGCTCCAAAGGAGCTCCTTAAAGCACAAGAATGGGAATGATTTTCGGTCTTTTGTGTGTCTCTTACTTGGAGCAACGTAATCCTTTGTAGCAGGATTTGGAAACAGACCTTGCTCCAGCAGAGTGATCCTACCTGCACAAGTCTGGCCAGATAAGGTGGCTTTATCCCCTTTTTCCATCCCTTTATTTCCATGATTATCTCCTCCTTTCCTTGTCTTCTTTTCCCACCTCTTGCAGAGAAACCCATTGATACCCATGGAGGCAGGAGTGGTGGTTTTGGGGCATTTTGGCAGAGCTTCCAAGTTTTCCTATTTGGAGCCAGGGCCAGGAGGATCAATGAGAACTGTTTCCACCTGCGTTTGCTTTCCATGCTTGGATCCCCTTGGTGGGAATGTGGAAGTTCTCTTCCACCCCAGCATCCCAGCTACATCTAAACCCTCACCCAGCCTGGCAACTCCTCCACTCTCCTTTAAGGAAATTCTTAGATTACCATCATTTTGTCAACTGCTCCATTATTAATAACTGAGCAGGAAAACTGCCATAGTGTCAGTGCTGCTGACACGTGTCTTGAGCTGGAACCAGGCCTCCAAAGAGAATTGCTTGAGAGGGGTAGTTAGGGAAGCAATTTCCTCCGTGGTGTGTGCTAATGCACATCTCCAAGCCCATCTTGGAGCTGCTGGAGCCAGGGAGTCGAGTGGCTCCGCTGAATGGTGCCTCCTTGGGGATCAGTGTCTTGTTTCATCAGGGCCATCTGCTTGCAACGCAGCCTCAGTTGGCTCCAAGTCCTACAGCAAGCTGCTTGCAGCGCTGACTGGTAGTGGTTGGAAAAATCAGTGTTGTAGGTAAACTTGGGATTCAGCCATCCAGGGAATGATCTCGCTGGCAGGTGTTTATGGGCTGTCGGTGTGCATGGAGAGGGACCCAGAGCTCCTCAGGGGTACAGCCCTGTGCCAACACCTGGGGAGGGATCCAGAAGTCCTCAGAGGTACAGCACCATGCCAACACCTGGGGAGGGATCCAGAAGTCCTCAGAGGGACCCAGAGCTCCTCAGAGGTACAGCACCATGCCAACACCTGGGCAGGGACCCAGAGCTCCTCAGAGGGACCCAGAGCTCCTCAGAGGTACAGCACCATCCCACGTGTGAGTGGAGCTGTGCTCCATGCCCATGCTGACACCTGGAGAGGGTGGGGTGGGACATCTCTGGTGTGCCCCACAAACCAGCACTGCTGCCCCGAAGGCCCGGGGGGGTTTGAGTCAGGCTTAGCCCTCAACACGCACAGAAATCTCAGCCTTGCACAGTGAAATTCTGCAAACACTCACCACTTGCTGTCAATCGGGTTTTGCAGTTTTTATATCCAGGGGGTTGTCTGGAGCAGCCCAGTGAAAAATTCCTGCCTGCCGGGGTAAATAAATCTTTCACGTCCACTTTCGCATCCCCTTCTCCTCCGGTTCCTCTTCATCACTGATTCTGTCGGCATCACCAGGGTGAGAGCAGCCTGTGAGACACTTGCCAGGGGTGGTTTTTTTTGAGAGCCATTAATAAGATGATTTATTTTGTTGGCTCTGAGTCCCTGGGGTCCCCATGAGCCAATTCACCAAGCGTGCAGGGCAGAGCTGACACTGCAGGAGAGGTGGATTCCCCCGCGCTGCCGGCACAGCCTGGCGGTGTTTTCGGAGATGGCACGGGGCCTTCTCACAGCAACCCCTTCACAATGGCTAAACAAATATATGAGTAGTGCTTCCCACACTAACCAGTATTTCCCAGTGCTGCTTTCACCAGATGTTGCCACTCAGATGCTGCCGCTTCTTCTCTTTCTCCTTTAGATCCTCTGTGGCAGCTCAAGCCAGAAGGTCTAAGACCCTTTTCCTCCCTGCCCTCATCCCCCACTGCCCAGGGATCACTGCCTCTGGCATCAGGGCATCAGCCCATGCTGCTTTCACAAGGATTTGGGCTGCAAGACCTAATTTTCCACTACCAGGGCATACGAAGTGGTTGTGCATCCTGACTGAAAGCTGATCCACATGGAGGGGGTCATGCATGGAGGCTGGAAGATGTGCATGGCATGCCCTGCCCAAAATGGTTCCTGAAAAACGCAGGTAGATTGGGTATTCCAGGCCTAGGGTCGTCTCTTCTTCTGTTTTCTTTAGTGCAGGAGATCTGTGTCCTCCTCCCCCAGCCCCAAGCAAGACAGACCCTGGAGAACTGATGCTCTTCTCATGGTGAATTCAAATCCGAGCTCATCCCTGAACCCCAGACTGGCTACAGGAGTGTGAGTATAAATCCATGTTTTATGTCTGGGGAGAGCAACTTTTTACATGGACAGACAGTGATAGGACAAGGGGGAAAGGTTTTAAACTAAAAGAGGGGAAATTAGATTAGAAAATAGGAAGAAATTCCTGACTGTGAGGATGGGCAGGCCCTGGCACAGGGTGCCTGGAGAAGCTGTGGCTGCCCCATCCCTGGAAGTGTTCCAGGTGAGGTTGGGCAGGGCTTGGAGCAACCTGGTCTAATGGAAGGTGTCCCTGTGCGTGGCAAGGGGTGTAACTGAATGGTCTTTAAGGTCCCTTCCAACCCAAATCATCCTGGGACTCTGATTTTTAGCATCTGCCTCATCCAGTTTGGAAATACAGACCCATATAAGCTTATATTGTTTGGTTTTTATTTATAATTTTGTTAATTTTTTTTTTTAGTATTTGCTTTTGTCAGGGCTTTTTGTGTGCCTTGCACTGCTCCACTTCAACACACCCAAGGTAAGGAAATCATCAGCATCCCAGTAGCCAATTCTCACACTGTGTTTAGGAACAAATGGAAGAGATGTTGTGTTTAATTATCTCAGCCTGCTTACCATGATATTTTCACTAATATTTGGGTTTAATGAGCTAGGAAATCTGGGCCATTGTGTGCTGGTGGGTATACTCATTCTTTCTCCAGCTAAATATGTTATCAGATAGCTTTGACAGGGATGAGCAACTGCTTCCTTTGAACTCGGGAATCGTCAAGATTCACTAATTTGCTGAGACCACCTGCTTGGCTGATATTACCACAGGCCTCTTGTTTGCTCTCGGAAATGGTAAACAGAAATGTAGAGGATGCCTGAATGTTGCTGTTCCAACCCTGGAGAAGAGGAGGCTGAGGGGAGACCTCAGGGAGGGTGTAGCTTCCCCACCAGGGGAAGAGGAGGGGCAGCACCGATCCCTGCTCCCTGTGACCACTGACAGGACCTGAGGGAATGGCTGGAGCTGTGTCAGGGCAGGGTTAGGTTGGATGTCAGTGAAAGGTTCTTCCCCCAGAGGGTGGTGGGCACTGACCAGGCTCCCCAGGCCAGTGGGCACGGCCCCAAGGCTGCCAGAGCTCCAGGAGCGTTTGGACAACACTCTGAGGGACAGGGTGGGATTGTTGGGGTGTCTGTGCAGGTCCAGGAGTTGGACTGGATGATCCTTGGGGGTCCTTTCCAACTCAGGGTATTCTGTGTTTCTGTGACCCGCCCTGGCACAACATCAGCTCTGCCCTGTCCAATGACCAGCCTCCACTTTTTACCCAAAACTTGCAGCCTCACAGAAACCCTCCAGCTGGATCTGCAAAGATCCTGAGGTCCCCCAGGAATCAGCATATAAAATAGGATGATCCTGCTTTTCCACTCGCTCTGCCTCGTGTTTGTGCACGGGGTGTCTTTGCTCCCGGGACACAGTGTCTGCACATGGATTCTCCATCCACAGGGATGAGAGTTGGCCATGGGGGTGTGGAGAGTCCCCCTAGTGCGGTCAGAAAAGGACATTTTCTTCCAGCCAGTTGAAGAATCCCTCCATCACAGTGATCTGCATGGGCACACACCCTGCAAAGCAAGGAATGCAGTGAGGAATTTCTTCCACGGGTCACAGATCTATTTTTTAATTACCATAGAAACCTCCAAACATCACGGCATGTGCTGTTACGTCAGGTTCTCACTCCTCCACATCTGCTTCCCGGGGACACTCTGGGGAATAGGAACCGTAGGGTGATTATTTTGGGGTTAATTAGCAGGCAGGCTCTTGGTGTCTCCTGGAACACAGGACAGACTCTGGCTTTATCTTTTACTCCTGTTCATCCACGACTTGCTGGTGTGGGGGGATCCACCTCTCACCGACCTGCCCAGCCTCGCAGAGGGATGTATTTGATGTTTCATCCCTAAATATCCCTCTGATCACTGCTGTTACCACTTTAGATGTACAAAAAATGCAAAACCTGGGAGGCGTTTTTGGCAAAGCCAACTCGGCAACCCTTAAATTAGCAGCGTTTGGAGGGCGTGGAGCCCTGCCTGGAGCTCCTTGTGCCAACCACGCCGGCGGTGGAAGGAGCCTCGCTCCTCATTCCCATACAGATGGTGTGTCCTCGTGGCTCCACAGCCATCCCACAGCACACCCGGACAGCGGGAAGATTTAGGTGGAGGGAAAGGGCTCTCTGATGGAGCATTTCTTAGGATGGAGCTGTAGGATGAGACAGATGGCCGGGGTTTGTTGGCAGGGAACTCCGCTCCTGTTTGTTTAATTAGTCACCAGACAGACTGAGAGCTCAAGGCAAACTTCAGAGCTGTGCTGAGATGGGCCATTTATGCTTGGTGTCTGCTGGGTGATCCTCATCCCGTCATCCTGCCGTGGGACTGATCCTCCAACACACAGGACCGGGTGTTCCTGATGGATTTGGGTGGCCTTTGTCTCCCCACTAATGTCTTTCCCCAAAAAGGAACAGATTCAACACACATGTGTTACTTTTTAAGCCAAAGGATGCTCAAACACAGTTTTCCTTTCTCCAGCCCCCACTAGAGCATAAAACCACTCTGGGAAATCAATTCCTAAAAGGGCTCCAAGAGAGCTGGAGAGGGAATTTGGACAAGGGCCTGGAGTGACAAGACAAGAGGGAATGGCTACAAACCATTTGTATTCCAAATAAAAAGGCCACAGATAAAAGGACTTCACACCTTTATTTATGCTTTGTCAAGTGTACAATTCCACTCTGCATTTTGCTGTGTCCTTTCCAAACACTTGTGCTTGGGGATTTCTCTTTCCTCATTTTCGTATACCTGTATCCCTCACCTCTTGTAATGAGATGGAAATAAACAGGGGGGAAAAAAGTTTAAAAAATATAAAATAAATGGAAATAAATGAGAAATGGGAAAGGGAAATGAAATATGCATGGGAATGGATAACCCCAAACTCAAATCCTGCTCCTTTCCAAGGAAATGGATAACCCCAAACACAAATCCTGCTCCTTTCCAAGGAAATGGATAACCCCAAACACAAATCCTGCTCCTTTCCAAGGAAATGGATAACCCTGAACACAAATCCTGCTGCTCTCCAGAGAAATGGATAACCCCAAACACAAATCCTGCTCTTTGCCAAGGAAATGGATAATCCTGAACACAAATCCTGCTCCTTTCCAAGGAAACTGATAACTCCAAACACAAATCCTGTCCTCTGCACACTCACTGCTTGGCCGTTTAAATCCAGGAATATTTAACATGTATAGTTACAAAACGCCTCAAAAAATATAATCCTTTTTTATATTGCCATTTTTGCCCGACGCCACGTTCACCGGAGCCCAAAATGACGATTTTCCTCCCCAAAATCCCCCTCTTGCCATTACCCCGCCGCCCGCTAGAGGGCGGTTTCCTCCAGCGGAGAATCCGCAGGACGTGGAGCAGGGCTGCGGGAGGCCCCTGCGGGGTGTTTTCCCAAAATTCCAGGGGGAGTGGTTGGGAAACGCGAGGCGGGCCGGGCATGGAGGGGACACGCTTGTGTGCGTGTGTGTTTGTGTGTGTGAGTGTATGTCTGTGTGTGTGAGTGTATGTCTGTGTGTGTGTCTCTGTGTGTGAGTGTATGTCTGTGTGTGTGTGTGAGGGTATGTCTGTGTGTGTNCCCGCCCCCAGCGCGCAGCCGGCCCCGCCCACCCACCGCATGACGTCACCCGTATGCAAATGAGCGGCATGAGGGGAGCGCGGGCCCGGCGCGCGGCCGGGCTCAGTCTCGCGCCGCGGAGCGCGCGCGCGCCACCGCCCCCCCACC
>VWZG01011725.1:73667-129081 GCA_013396735.1 Grallaria varia | reverse complement strand
GGTGTCCGTGGAGAAGATTTTCAATATAAAAATATGTTTATTGATGAAGAAACCTTTAATGTCACATAGGGCCATCAAGTGTCTCAGATTATTTGAAGAAAGCAGCTCCCCTTAAGAAATATATACTAATCAGATGTAAAATCTTCATAGAATATAAGAATACCTAAACACTGAGCCCCATAGCAGGTTTCATCTTTTACAAGGTTAACCATAGGCTGGTTGAGCTAGTTTTCAGGCATTTTCTAAGGTTATGGAAATCTCAAGAAGAAAAATGTGCTGAAGTCTATTAAGGATCATAAACTCCTCATTCAACAGTTCCCAGACTGCAGAGCATGTACTAGAACAAGTGTCTGCCCTAATGATGACCATCAAAATTTCTAAGGTGATGTGTTGAGTACTTCTGAGTGTCTTAGGGTCTGAAAATCACTGCACTGATTATAAATTTGTCACGCTGTTAAGATTTTTGTGAGTTGCTTTTAATTTGAAATGCCTTATATTGGTAAGGTAGAAGGGAAATAGGATGATTCCAAGAACAACTTCACTGCAGGGAAAAAAAAGCAAAAAATCCTAAACATCTGGGATACGAGGAATGATACTGTAAACTTCAGGTGCCTATTCTAAAGAAAAGACTCCAAGAAGTCACTAGATAGCCTTGTCTTGAATGTTTGATAAACTGTGATAACTAGGAATGTATTCCTTTTCTCCTTCTGTAACTGCAGTATTTTCATAATCTTAGGAGAGTGATTTAAGTTCTCAGATGTTGTTTTCTCATTTATAAAAAAACCACTTTGGAAAGAGATTTTAGACTGGTGGAAGAATAAGTTTTAAAAATGCAGGAAAATTTGTTATTCCTTGGGAAAAGATGAGAGATGCAGGAAATAATACAGAAAGCTGCATGAAGCATGAGATTTTAATTAATACTTACATTTTCAAGCAGAAAAAATACTCAAAAAATTATGTAGATTTTCGAAAAATTGGTTATATAGATATTTAAAAGCTTTGTCACCTTTTATTGCTGTCTCTGAATCTTAGTCTATTCATGTATTTTTATTGATTTGTAAGAAATAAAAATGCAGTATAACCTACAAAACTTCAAAAATTAATTGTTTCATAAATGTCAATACATAAGCGAGGCAACAAACAGAGGGAAATAAAGCTATAAATAACCTTATAAGACCTAGCCTAGCTTTTGTATGTTTCACATATGGCAACACTTCACATGAGAAGCTTTAGAATGATTGAGGAGGGTAAAGTGATCTTCAATGCTTTGTCCTCCTCTCTATTCCTTGTCCCTTTCCTCTATTTCCTTCTCCGGATCCTCTTCCCTTTCCTTCTCCCTGAAAAATCAAAAAAACAAAACACATTGTTTAGCTATAAATCTGTTAAATAATGAAATTCTTATGTGTATGTTCCACGTAGTTGCCTGTGTAATTAAATTCTACAGGAACTGTGGAAAGTTTGGCCCATGAATGAGAGGAAATATGGTTTTTTTTTTTTTTTTTTTTTTGGCTATCTAAGCCATATATACAAATCAGAATGTAAAGAACTAGATTTTTTTTTGGCATTTGGACTGAATTGCTGTGCATAAAAAGAGAATAGAGTATCATGATTAGAGTGATAAGCTACAGATAAGGAGTATCAAAATGTGAAGAACAGAAGGACAAAATGTGAAGAGTTTCAAGTAGGCTTGTTCTATCTCGCCTTTTGTTTGCAACATAGCAGAATTCTGAGCTTGTATTTATGAAAATGTGTTGCAAATTCCTTCCTGAGAAATTTGGCAGAGCCAAAGGGAGAAGTACCTGGTGGCCTGATCTTGTCCCTGAGAGTTCCTCCAGGGTGGAGGGTACTCTTGGGGGATAAAGACCCTGTCAGCCCTTGGCTTATGGGTCATGGTCATGGGAAAGAGTTTGTGGCCATATTTCAACCATAGTCTGATCTTCTTTGGAGGACAGAATTAGCCATTTCGTTTTGGACTGGCAGGTAAGTTTTACAGCAGTTTCAAGGCTGCTGTAAGTTACATTAGAAGTCAGAGTCAAACAACATAATCAGCTGAACAGCTATTACTTAAAAACATTTTTGAAAGAGATATAACTAAAAGGTTGAATGGCTGAATATTTCTGTCTAGGTGATATATAACTTCTGAAAACAAATTGTATGTAGCTGAGATATTTTGGAGTATATTAGTATAATAATGCTCAGAGGAGACTGAGGGGAGACCTCATGGCAGTCTGCAAGTTCCTCATGAGGATAAACGAAGGGGCAAGCACTGATCTTTTCTCTGTGGTGACCTGAGGCACGAAACTGTGTCACGGGAGGTTTAGGTTAGATAGTAAGAAAAAGTTCTTCACCTAGAGGGTGTTTGGGCACTGGAACAGACTCCCCAGGGAAGTGGTCATGGCACCAAACCTGACAGAGCTCAAGAAGCTTCTGGACAGCACTCTCAGACACATGGTGTGATTTTTGGAGCTGTCTGGTGCCGGGCCAGGAGTTGGACTTTGATGATCCTTGTGGGTCCCTTTTAACCCAGGATAGTCTATGACTCTATAATTCCCTACTATATCAAACAGAATTGCACTCTGGACTTGCAGGGTCAATGGACTATTCACATGGATCCCAGTAGACTTTTAGTCAGGTTTTTATTTCTTGTAGATTCAACATTGTGACTTGATTTCTTAAATAGGTATTCATGTGTGACTATGTATTTAATTGGCTGTAATGTACACATATCTCATGTTTCTACGCTTGTTTGCCTTATTTTGATTTCCTTAGCAATAGTAAACTTATTTCGTCTCAACTTTACTTCAGTCAATGAAACTGCTCTTTTTTCTCATCTTTGTTTATAACTGAATGCAACTTTTCCCTCAGTTAAATTGTTTAATGCAGATAGTTCCTCCCTTTGGAATCCAAGAGGTTTCCTGCTATTTCCCAGCCTCCCTCCTCCACTCTGTACCTGTCAAAGGATGGCCGTAAGTTAATGAATCCAAGACAGCAGGACCCAAAATGTTGCTGATGGCAGCTTTCTGTCTTAATCCCAAACAGTGCTGGAAAATAGTCTTGTATTACCAAGTGGAATTTAGATCAATTTGCAGTGTGAGCAGGTCACATCTATGTTTCAACAATTAAGAGCAGTGAATCCCTAGTGAATCTTTTTTGACTATATGCAAGGAAGGATTAATTTTTATTCCTTTCCAATATGCACAGGAAAAGAAAAAGAGTTATCTACTGTATCAAATACATGTTTCAGATAGCATGATTAAGCCATGGAGCATAATCTACTTTCTTCAATATTTGTGGATTGAAACAAAAGTCTGTAAATTCCCAACCAGCAATGAGATTTATAATGATGAAATTTTTCAGCCAGAAAATAACTGGTATATAGATCCTGACACTGAGTAGTGTTCAAGATGGGCAGTTATGGGCTAAATATTCACAGAAAAAACTCAACTCTGTTCCAGATCTGGAGTGATTTCAGGACTTAATGATATATCCTAACTTCTTTCCACTTCAGGAAGCATGAAAAGGAAAATAATAGAAAATTAATTATGTACTATTGACTGCATTCCATAGATATCATATAATATTAAAAATTTGTTGTCAATACCTACAAAAGCACCTAGAAATTTCTTTGCATTGAGCCCATACTATATATAATAGTCATGAAATTGAATTTCCTTTTTTTTTTTTTTTAACTTATTACTACTGGCTTATATACATCCAAGTCATCCTAGTTTTCATATAATCTTTCCACATTGTTGACATATTGCAACTCTGTGGTGCTTGAAATATTTAGTTCGATCAAATAGTATACATGTGAACTTGAAATACAATTTCTTTTACCAGCCAAAGGCACTTATATTTTATTCTTCATTATGTAGTTTTCTCACAGTCTAGTATTTGGATGGGGAAAAACCTCCAACCTTTTTTGTTGATGATTTTTGATGTTTTAAATCCCAGTTCTGGCCTTAGGTGATTTCCATTTTTATATATAATTTCAATTTCTTTCACTTTAAAGTTTTTTACCTTTTTACTGTTTATTTTATATATATTTATATATGTACACATACAAATTGCTGTAGAGTGTCTTCCAGAGTACCAAAGTAAGATCTCATGGACTTTAATGTCTTTAACCCAAACACTTTGCAAGCAGAGAGAGGCATTTCCTCATCGAATGATGCAGTCCCAGTGACAGCCGTAATTTAGACTAGAAACAGTGGTTATCCACCTATTACATGCTTTTTTTATACTTATTTATACTATAAAGGCCTGAGCAGTTATTACTGCAAGATTTTATGTATGAACATAGTCCAGGACTCACCATGAGTTTTGGAATCACCTGTGATCACTCCATGAAAAAATCCCTGTTGAACACAGAAGAAGGCTGGGACAAGGCTCAGTTTGTTATTGAAAATAATTAGTAATTAACAGTAGTTATCTATCTGAAGATAAAACTGGATATTTGTGCACACATAAGAAAAGCTATCACCCCTTTGCAGCTTTGTGTAGTTTTCACTGGTTTGTATCTTTAGAGTTCCATATTGAATATTTTCCCCCAGAAGACTGTCTGGAGCTCAGCTGGACTCATAAAATCAGGATTATATTCCCAGTCCTTTGTTTTACCATAAACAGGATGAGAACTACCTTGACTTAGAGACTGGTTTGACAAAATGGGCTATTCATTAGCTAACATAGTATTATTGCAAAATGTTAAGTTCTAGTCTGATCCTGAGTGTAAGACGTCTTCATTTTATTTTATTTTCAGTTGACTTGTGTCACAGCAGGAGCTCAGAAATTAATGTAAAATTCAAAGACTGATTGGACTATACTTCATAAATCAGGCCTCTTCATGCCATTCTATTATAATATGTGGCTTTTGAAATCTCAGAAATGGATTGACCTATTTTTAAGTTCATTTCACATTGTAAAACTATTTTTCAAACATGTCATTAGGCTTTAAAAATTCTTGGATATGGTCTGACTCCGTATAAATGTCATACATTTTATAGTTTTGCTCAGTGCAGAAATTGTGGCATTTGGAGTTATAGTTCTCTCCTCTACCCCACATTTACTAAAAATTTTGGGGTTAGAAGCTAATTTCTGTAGTTCACACAGAGACTGACATTTAATTCATTAGTCTGTGAAAAATGATTTGTGGTTCTAGAGTATTTCTTTGCCCAATGCAAATGCTGTCATATTTTTTCCTTATAAAATTCGAACTTCAGAAACAATCTCAAATTACTATTAATGTCTTCCCTCCGTTAACTGGGGCCATGGCATCTGTGTTCAGTGTTTGTTAAGTATTACATTCATTTCAGACTTAGTCTGTAGAATGTCTGTAGAACTGAGACAGTTAATCTCACTCTTCTAGTGGTAGTAGTGGCCCTACGAAACCTCATAATATCTTAAGCCTCAGATAAAATAAAATTGACCTCGAATGAGCATTATAATATATGAATTTGTTGATCCTGTAAATGTTTTTTAATCTTTCCTCTATTAATATGATCGAGGCATTATTCTCAGTTATTAAAGTCACCAAAATACTTAAGGTTTTGCTTTAATCTGCTCCGTGTGATTTTTAGAATTTTGCCTAGCTTGAGTAGATGTCTGATAAACCAAGTGTTACTGTGTTATGGTCCCTGATGTTACTGTGGATCCCTGGGACTGGAGCATCTCAGCTACGAGAAAAGGCTGTGAGGGGTGGGACTGTTTAACCTGGAGAAAAGGAGGCCTGGAGGTATATCAATATCTAAAGAGAGGGTGCAGAGAGGATGGAGCCAGGTTTTTTTTCAGTGGTGCCCAGTAAAAGGCAATAGGCTGAACTGAAACAGGCAAGACTCCATCTGAATATCAGTAAACACTTTTTCACTGTGAGAGTGGGCGAGAACTGGTGCAGGTTGTTCAGAGTGCATGCAGAGCCTCCATTCTTGCAGATGTTTTGTACATAACTAGCTGGAATTGAAAGTTTCATGGGGGCATGAGAATCTTTTAATTCAAATAAGGTATCTGAAAAATGCAACTTAACTTGTCCATTTTGAAAACTAATTTTTTTGTTTGTTTTCATTTCTACATCAGATGATCAAAACTATTCCCTTTTTCCATTTGACTAATGTGTATTGGGTTTGCATGGCAAGATTTTTGCAGCACAAGGGACTACAGGGGTGGCTTCTGTGAGAAGCTGCCAGAAGTTTCCCTCATGTCTGATAGAGCCAATGTCAGCCAGCATCAAGACAGACCTGTCGCTGATTGAGGCCAAGCCCATCAGCAGTGGTGGTAGCACCTCTGGGATAACAGTTTTGAGAAGGGGAAAAATGTCTTCACAATTGCAGCCAGCAAGCAGAATAAGAATATGTGAAACAGCTCTGTGGAAATGAAAGTCAGTGAAGAAGGAGAGGGAGAAGGTGCTCCAGGCACCACAGCAGAGATTCCTGTGCAGTCTGTCACCCTACAGCCCATGGAAGACCACAGCGGAGCAGATAACCACGTGCAGCCCCTGGAGGACCCCATGCCAGAACAGATGGATGCATGAAGGTGGCTGTGATCCTGGGGGAAGCCCATTCTGGAGCAGGTTCCTGGAAGGACCTGTGACCCTGGAGCAGCTTGTGAAGAACTGGCACCTGTGGGAAGGACTCACTTTGGAGAAGTTTATGGAGGAGGCAGGAGCAGCATATGATGATCATACCTCAGCCCCCATCTCTCTAGGCCACTGCACAAGAGGAGGTGTAGAATACTGGGAGTGACATTGAATCTAGGAAGAAGGAAGGAGTAAGGGGAAGTTGTTTTGAAGGCTGGTCTTTATTTTCAATATCCTACTCTGACTGGTTTGGTAATAAATTAAATCAGTTTTCCCCAAGTGGAATCTGCTTTGTCTGTAACAGTAACTGGTGAGTGATCCCTTCTTGTCCTTGAGCCACAAGCCTTTCATTCTCTTCCCTGTCCAGCTGAAGAGGATAGTGATAGAGCAGCTTTGGTGGGCATCCTGGTATCCAGCCAAGGTCAACTCACCACAAGTTCACACAATGCTTCAGTATTTTATTTCAGAACAACTTGCAGATACATAAGAAATTGCTAAGAAACCAGAGATACCGGGCAGGTCTTACATTTAACCTTGAAAACTCCATTCTAATGGAAAATCACCTCTCCTGTGACGTTGGAAATACTTGTGCTGTGAATGCATATGATGTCACAAGTGAGAACTGAGATAGACATGCTTAATAAAAGGTTATACTTTCATGCCATTACCCTTAGTAATAATGACAAGGTAAACTAATAAACTGAGTCAAATATCTTTCATGAAAGCTGTCTGTGATTTCCATAAAACAAGAGTGGAATCTGATATTTTCAATGTGTGCTTCAAATATGCCTTTTTTTATCCCCTATAGACCATATTATACTTTCATATTTAAACACAATGTATCATTAGTCTCAAGAGAACTTATCTTTAATGGCTGTTGACAAGACATGGTTCTGCATCAAGGGAATTTTAGAAACCCTTTTACCTGTCAAAATTTATACTTATTACTTACCTGATGAACTGCAATCAAATAGATTCAAGATGTCTATTAGAGCCCTGACAACAAATCTCCAGCTGAAGTAGATGTCCAATCATTTGCTCTGCCACATCTCAGTTTTAATTTTAGAGTCCTGTGATTTTCAGCCGCCTCATCAGGCCAGAGAAGGGTGCGGAATGTGGTGTAGAGGTGAATCATCAGCCACCAAGGTCCTTTGCCTGCAGTAGAGAATCGTTGACTTTTATGGCTTCTTCCTTCTCACTCAAGGACCACTTGGGGCCATTTCCATGTGCGCTACATGAAATGTCAAATCAAAAAAAAAAACATGCTCCAACTCTTGTTCTTTCTACACTGGTCTGCAATGTCTTTGTTAATTCATGTAGCATGTTTTGCATATGTGTTTGATTTTTTTTGCTCCTAAAACTAACTTTATCCAGTTTCCAAGGTTTCATTGTTTTGTTGACCAATATTTGACCGCTGCTGTATTATTAAGAGTTATGGGGCCACAGTACCATTCATTACATTTTCAATACCTTTGTTTTCATCACATGCCCTGGCTCCTTGGTGTAATATTTTATTCTAGAGTCATAGACAGTTCATTCTACACAAAATAACTACTTGTTGCCCCTATCTACTAGTTACCAAACTACATATATATCTGTATAACCCATATATATATATACACATATATCTATCTCATTAAGTGTTACCTCAAACTATTACACAAAGCTAGGCAAAAGCTAAAGCAAAGTAGGTAACAGTTATCTAATCTTTAAATTATTTTGGTAACAATTGAAAAATTGCTCAGGTTGGCCAAGACAACTCCTAGGTCTCCTAGGCAACAGCCATTGATGAACCTACTTTACATTACTTAATCTAATTCCTCTGGGAACTCATATTTTTGCTCTCCATTCTGTTCTGTAGAGGTTAATTCCACAACTTTATAACACTGTAAAAAGTAGACTCTATTTTTTTTTAATTCCAATTCTGTGTTTTCTTCATACTGAGAAGTAGGTAATAGTAGAAAAGTGATTTTCTTCCTTGTTTTCAATTATTTTTCTAATAATTCTTATCTTCTTATTTTTGTTTTAACCACTGCCTAGTACCCACACGTGGCTTGCAGAGAAGATATTTGCTCTTTGATTTTTTATCAGTACCTCCAACTTTCTGACCAGTTTCATGTTTGCTGGTTTTGAAAAGGTTCTAATATCAGCAGCTATTCTTCTGGTAAGCAGGTCTTGGAATATTTCTGGTCATGAGATTTTTAAAAGTTAGTTGTTAATTTAGTCAGTGTTATTGTGATTGAATAATCAGATTTATTTTTGTGTGCATTATTTTATATTTAGTGATATAGAATATACTCTGAGTACTTTTACATAATCAGCAAACTTTGTTAATTCTCTTTTGTCCCCTTCTCGAAGATAACTCATGCATCACAGACTGTGTGCCCTTGGGCAGCCCTTTCACTGATCTCAATTCTAACCACTATTTTCCTTTGTTTCTTCACTACTGTGAATTCAAAATGACTTTCTTCTTATCTCATGGTGGTTTAATTCCTTAAGAGCTTTCAGTGAAACAATTTTTTGAAAGCTTTTCAAAACCCAAGTACATTTCATTGATCACAGCATCTTCATACACCTGTTCTTAGAGTAAAAATATATGACACAGGAGTACTCTTTTCTTAGGGAAATACTTCCCCAAATACTTTGTTTGTATACATATCTCCTCATTATATACTTTATGACATTGATCTGCCTGGTATGAAGGTCAGACTTCCTGGGCTATCGTTGTTTGATCTCTCCTAGGAGATTTTTATCAGATTGTGTCACATTTACTGCCTCTTGGTATGGAGAATGACTTAAATGATAAGCTGTACACTGCAGCAATTTCACATCTGAGTTCTTTTAGAGCTCTAGAGTGAATACCATCTGGTCCTGGCAGTTTGTCACTATTCAGCTTGTTCTAAATCCTCTTATAGTGACAAACCGGTTGGAGACAGTTCTTCAGTCTCCCCTTCTGTAAAGAATGACTCTACTGGAAACCTCAGCTCCAAGCCCCATGAGACCTGGCCTTCCTCGAACCCCTCTTTTTTATTATGATTGGGAATTAGATTCACTGAGTATGTCTGCACTGGCAAGGAGTTCAGACCAATCTATAGAGGACACAACTGTTGCTGAGGACGTATGATCACACTGCCCATGTTTCATATTTATTTTTATACTTTTATTTTTTGTAAAAAGCAATATTTCGGTCTAATTCTAATCTAGTCTCATGGACTGAACACCAACCTGGCATGTATTAGGTGCACTACCTTCCAGCTTAGTTTTGTTTGAAAGTAATCTAGTTCGTGCATTCCAAGATAGCATTCAGCCTGGAACAAAGGATGGTGTAAAAAATTCACGTTCACAAAGACTCCTCCATGAGGTACATAGTTGATGTCACACATTGATTCACACAGTGAAAGTTACTTCTTTGGATCAGTTGCACAAAAGGCAAACGTATTCCCTGGGCATACTCTCCAGAACAGCAGAGACACCCAGTAATTCTTTGGCTATGATAACCATACAATTTTCATCAGGTCTCACTCAGACTCCCTAATTTTTATTTTTTTATATTATCAGCACTGATTAGAGTGCAGTTATATCAGGGATATTGCCTGTTGAGTGGGCTTTAAAATTTGTGTATGCATTTTATTGGGTAAAGTAAATGTAAACCTTAATGCAAAAGCTACAATCCAAGGACAGAAAAGAGGAAAAAGAAGGGGTGACTCTCATGTGAGTGCCCTGACAGCTACCTATAGGAGTAATATTGGGATTTCAGAGTTAAAGGTCAGAACAGTGACAGCATGAGATCTATGGGGAAAAGTACTGTCCAGAAGCATTGGAAAACAGTACCAAAACAGCTTGACTGGGAGAGAGATAGGGGGGAAAGTCAAGCTACCAAGCTGCAGCCTGAAGGCCCTGAACCATATAAAGGTTTTGAAGGCTCTGTGCCCACTGAGAGCAAGGACTGGATGGAGAAACAGCACTCGATCCAAGCTGCAAGCTACGAATACACATCCTGCATCTCTGCCTCTAGACAACATCCTGACCCTGTTGTTTCTGAAAAAAGAACTGCAAGAAAAAAATAATTTGAAACAAGATAATGTATTTTTTTATTTATCTTGATATAATTTGCAGTATTTGTCCAATAGCAGCTTTATCCATTCAGCAACTTCTTGTTTGTAAGGATCTCTTTCTACTCCTCCTTGTTTTTACTTTTCTAATGATTAAGTCTTCTTTGTGCTATTTTTAGTACAAAATAATTTGTGTATTTTTTTATTTCTAAAATCTATTTACTTATATTTTTAGCAGTCATAATTTTGTATATAAATATTGGTCTTTTCACCAAATACTTTTAATTACCTTTTCACTTAGCTTCTGTTTGTCTATGTTTTCTCTCCTTTATAAGAAAGCTGAATTGGAGGGAGTATAATATGAAGTAGCATATGGTATATTAGTGAATTGCATTTGGAAAGACATACACAGAGGTTTCCATACAATTTCCAATTACCATTTGAAAGTCAGTGATAGCTGGTTGCTTTTAGCCCTCCCCCAGCTTTGGGGATCATTTACCTTGTGTTTAAGCAGCATGACATGCAAGTTGTGAAGCATATTAAAGTCCTTCCTACCTTAATATAAGGCTACATTAAATCACTTAGTTTCTGCTGACTCTTTTATAATATAATTTACCAGAAATAAAAAAAAAAAAAACAAACCCTTGGGATGTGGTTTCCAAACAGAAAATTATTTTATTTGTAATCAGTAGGAATGACACACTGTAAACTTAGAAAAGCTGTTCACAGGGGATGATTATTTTATACCTTAATTATATTTCTATAATTTTTGAAACAGAAACTAACTCATGATGACTCAAATTAAAAAAAAAAAAAAACAACAAAAACGTTTCATACTCAAAAGACTCCAAAATGTGGTACTCTGTTCTGTGCTCATGAAACAGTTTAGGGTAGTGAATATCTGACATATGCATCTTTCTTGGTATCATACTTGACTGTTCTCTCATTACAGAACACAGTACCTGGTACACTGCTCACAGCTGGAATTACTTCTGATAAAGACATCAAGGAGATACAGTGATGGTCTTCAAATAAATTTGATGAAAAGATAATAAATCAGTATTACTTTTTTGTTTTTTTTGAAAGTGTAATAGAAAAGAAAATATAAGTAATGGCTTTTTCTCCACTTGATGCAATTTGTGCATGATACATTCATTTTGACCTTACTTGTATTCTGTTTCTATCAGACCGATAGGTAAAGTAAGCAAGAAAGTAAGAACCTTAATTTCTATTATATAGTCTTGCTAGCAAAACATAAGCAATGTAATAAATCTCCAAGGAAAGTAGTCCTCTTCTCCCTCTTTCTTCCTTTCCTTTTCCATTTGGACAATGCTGGTCTTTAACTGTTTATCAGCTTTTCCAGTTCTATAGACAGGAGTAAACAATGAAGGCAGCACACAACCTAAAAAGTGATTTGTGTACTTGAATGTTTTTTCTTGGTTAGGTAATTGAATAAAGTGTTACAGTTGTGCACAGAGGGAATGGATGTGGTTTTTTTGGTATGTACCAACACAGCAGTGACAGCAAGGATCTTTCTCTGCTTCCCAGCTACTTAAAGTTCCTTGGCCTTTTAAATGCATTTTGGCCACTAGCACTTTATTGAAAGATGAAGATAAGTAGATGTTAGAATTGACATTTCATTTATCTGGGGACTGACAAGAACTATTTGAATGTAAAAAACTATAAAAATATAATTTTGCTTAAAGGTATTTGTTATCATCTTTGAGAATGAAATTCTTAATTTCTAAATTGCTAATTCTCCCACTTCACCTACTGACCCTGCTCAGTTTTGTTACATTTGGCCTGGAGAGCTGTGCATCATATCTTACACACAAAATTCTTTCTGTTAAAAAGTACTTCTAGAATTCCAGTGGCAAAATCTGATATACATAATGGCGAATCACTATTGCTTTTTTATTCTTTCGCTCACTGGATGATGCAGTATGTGCCATATCTCAATACTACTTTGCATTTTTTACTCCTGTGTGTTGTCCAGTTTCCAGTAGCAACTGAACAAACATCAGATCAATTAAAACTGATGGAAACTGAGAATACTGTATTTATTCAAATTGAGGTGTGCCCCTTAACGTTAAGGATGGTTGCAAATCTCCTTGCAAATACAGGGACACGTAGCTGGCACAGTATCATCTGCAAGGGAAATGTAGCATTAATAGAACTGATGAATATTCTACATGGTCTGTCATAAGAGTGAGCTCCAGAGAGTAATGGATTCTATATTGCCTTATTCGCAGGTTTTTTACACTGTGAGTCTGGTGGGAAATGTCACAAGAGGAAACAGTTAGGGTTTTCAAAAATCTCTGGCATTAGACTGAAATTCCACGATAATAGATTTTCTTTCTGCTTGAATGTCACCAAAAAAGAAAAAGCTGGCAAAGGCAGGAAAGTATATGTGTGTTGGGGAGGAATTTGAGATTCAGCCTCCACAGCTTTCAGAAAGGCTTTCACTCAATTTGAATTTGAATGAGAGTCAGAGGTACTTAAATTTTTAGGATCAATTTGCCTCTTTATGAAAATACGTTTGAAAAATAAAGCAACACAGTACGTATTGTGAAAGGTACTTGAAATAAGGTCTACAAGCTTAAGAGAGGTGAGCTGCAAAAGCATCAGACCACACTGTCAGCCCTCAGAGCTTTGGGAAGATCTGCAGAGGAGGTCAGCAAAAAGACAAGACAGGCCATGAAATCTGAGTCATATCATGAGCTCCAGAAAGGACTTGTGCAAGGCTATTTGATTTCTGCTAAGGTTTTTGACTCATGCCTTTTAAAAAATAAAGGCATGTGAAAGTGGACAGGCAAAACACATACGTGTTTATGTTGTCAGGTGTTATATCTAAACAACAGGTGACAATGCTATGTCCAAATGAAAGAAAGGTAATTTTAGTTTCTAACCCAAAGGCTGTGAGGCATTTTCACTGCACAGTTTCATCAGATAATAGGGAAGGATTAAGCTCATAAACATTCCCTGTACCTGGGATCTATATCCCTCAATTATTATAAAAAGGTTTAATTGGGTAAATGTATACCTTAGGGTTTTACCACAACTGATATTACTTTCAGAGAATTAACTTGAGCTGCAGCCACAATGGAGAGCTGTGGTACTGAAAATAAGTTAATAATGTTGTGCTCTGGGATTCCTGAAAATAAGTCTCGCATTGCAGTTTCTCACTAGAAATCTTTTTCGTTTAAGTCTGCTTCATAGGACATAAGATATTTTACTTTACTCCTTCAGGATCTGAAAAATAAAAGGTCCCTTTCTTCTTCTAGCTATTAAGACATAACAAAGTTGCTAGACTTCTGATATCTAAAAATTGACTGTGAATTGTCAGCATCTCAGAATCTAGACCATTTGAACATATATTCTCAGATAATTTTTGCTATTTTTACCTTTGCATTCAGAGAACTCAGTCATAACTAAACTACTATAACTCTAAGATGACAAGCATTTTTACTCTACTTTAAATGCCATTAAAAATATTCTAAGTTTGAAGATTGCTTTAAAATGGGGAAAAGCACATTCTTAGAGGTATGCCAACTCTCTTGCACTAAAAATTGCAAAGACCCAGACTCATTTTCTGCTAAAGATCATGTGTGAGTCACAGAAGAGTCCAAATCCTTTGCCTTTGTATCATTTGAACAGTTTATAAATTCTCTGAAAAAATGGAATATATTTTACTCTGTGCTTCTATTCTTATTTACTAAAAAATTCCTGCTTTTCATTTTCTTGTCTAATGACTGCTTACATTAATTGTCTGACATGATTATTTCTATCAGGATTTTAGGAAGACTTTTTTTTGGTCTGGTAATCATATAAATTATGATAGTATTTTAAAAAATGTGATTATACATAAATATGGCATTATATAATGTTTAAGGATGAACAGTAAAAGGATCTACAAATATCAGGGTTTTTTCTTGCACTAATAATTAAAATTTACCAAATCCGTATGCTGTCACACCTTTTCTTCCTCAGTTTGTCATACATAAGCTTT
Organism: Grallaria varia; assembly: GCA_013396735.1. Lineage (NCBI taxonomy): Eukaryota > Metazoa > Chordata > Aves > Passeriformes > Formicariidae > Grallaria > Grallaria varia. The sequence goes on along the minus strand of VWZG01011725.1, from coordinate 114,452 downwards.
GAGATTATTGTACTGAAAGTAGTCTTGTGTCCTGTGTGGAGTCATACAAAATACTAAATAATCTAAGAAGCACGTTTCCTTCTTTGACGTGTAGCCAACATCACATTTAATGCAAAATCATCCCCGGAGTCTGAGCATTGGGAAAGAAATGCAAGAAAGGTGTGACTAGTTTGGGTATTACAGAGCCTGACAAATCTGCTGACATGACCAAGCTATTAATGGGAATTCCAGCACTGCCGAGGAAAGAATACACAGCATTTATTTTATTCTATAGTTTGTTATGATACACTTCCTTTAACAATCTGAATTACCCTAGTCCCACTTTGAGAGTAAAATCGTTGCATGTCTTTCCTGACTCACTGCTTTTGTGTATTGGAGAGGGATTAGGAACAGCTAGTGTCTGATTTCAGAGCAGGTTGTATTCAAATGCTGCCAGTGCTGGCTGTGAACCTTGCTTGTGGGCTGCCCTTTGATCTCTGCCCTGTATAAACCAATTCAGCCTGTAGCGACTTACTATAGAAACAAATAAAGGAACATTTGGGTGCATATTTTATAGCTGTACAAATCTTCAGCATTTCTAGGATTTATCGTCTGACATGAGGAAGGAATTTGTCTCACAGGTGAGGAAACCTGTAAGGTCGCACAAATTTTCAGTCTTATGCCATAAACTTAGTAAAATGTTTATGTCTGTCAAATGTCTATATTCACTTTAATTTAGACAAAAATTCTTTAGAATACAAATGTGAACACATTCTGCTACAGGAGAACTGTCTCTTTTAGGGTAACAGGCACTGGCTTTTAAAGGTAAGCAGGTAGTTGCACTATGGGAGACGAAGAGCTGGTGTGAGGACCACATTTGTCAGTGACACAGGTCCATCAGTATTGCGAATCACATTTGAAAAACCTAAAATCTAAAATTATAGATGGCCTAAACATTTGAAAGAACAAAATGTTTTCTATGTTTGTTTCATGCCAGACATATAGAATAAGAAGAAAGTTAAGGTTTGCCCTTTGTGATTAAAATAAAAAATGTTGTTTATGCTATTTATGATATTTATCTTAAGATTGTCTAGCAGAAGAAGCCTGGCATGATGTCCAATACCAACAGGATAAGCTCCAAGGAAATACGCTGCATATATGAATTTTACACTCTACTTTAAATATTCATATTCTAATAATTTCTTAATCCTAGTGGTTAACATTCAAGAATGTAATTATTATTGGCAGCACGCACCACTTTTAACAAAATTACATCCCTACTTATTATCACATTACCACAGATACATTATTATTACAGAATAACCTAATAACCTTTACTTAATTACTAACTGAGGATAATTATTGCAAATTATCTGAACATTCTAATTTAGTGAAAATACCTTGCTTCCCTTTATGAACAACAAAATGTCATCAGAACCAAGTAACAGGATAAGTCACATGTATCAATATACTTCATAAAAATTCCTCAGGCCAAAATGTTTCTTCCTGTACTCCCGCAAAACTAAATGACCACCGTAGGGTCAAACTGAGGGGAAAATCTGATTCTCTTTCCTGGCTGTTAAATCTGCACTTTCTTTCATGTTGTAATAATAGTTACAGAAATGCACAATACTTAAAACTAAGTATAAAACTTAGTATGAAGCTTTGACTGAGTTTTTCTTGAAGACAGGGTACAGACAAAATATTCTCTAGTTCTAGAGAGGCACAGTTTAAAGTTGCTTTTTATATGGGATGTATCTCTAATTGTTGCATACTGCTATTGAATGTGTGAAACTGCATTTTGTCTGTAGAAAAAACCTTGTATTACATCATATTATTTCAGTATCCAATTGTCAAGACATCTAAGAATAAAACAGGATATGGTCAGGCAGCTGTAGTACTGGGATTGGATCAATATGCAATAGTTACAAATATACAAAAAAGTGCTGGTTTAAAAACTCCTAAATGCTGAACAGGAAGTAAATAAGAAAAGCCTGTCTTTACTGAGGGATAAGGGGAAAAGTTTAGAGAAAGCTAGGAAACCAGTTACCAAAATAACTATATGTAAAGAAAGGCTGAAAAATCAATGGTCGGTTCCACATGCAGGTTCACAAACGACAGCCCTGCAGGTGTTCATGATTGCCAGAGCACATACCTTTACAGTCCTTTGTTCCAGGGTGCAGGAGGGAATGAGCTCAGGAAAACAATTGTAACAATCCCAGTAAAGCCACAGTGATTTAGGAGAGAAAGCATCTATTGTGAAACAGAATAAAGACACTTAAGCAGAGCCTAGCTCATACGTGGGAAAGTTTCTAAAGCATAAATGCAACTTCTGTGTAGTTTGTGATAGAATTAAAGAAATATGGGTTATTTTATATGGGCTGTAAGCTTTAAACCAGTCAAGAGTGCTGTCAAACATATTTTGAGGCTGTGATCTTATGGTTTTGAATCCCTCAGCGAGACGGGGAAATGAAAGCTAACTCAACTGAGCTGAACATACTCAGCTTGGCAGACAGGACTCCAGAACAACACTACTGCATGAAAATGAAGCATCTTTGCATCACTTCTATGGTTATGCTTGGTGTGATCAGGATATATGAAATATGTTGCATGTGCTTGCATAGACTTCAAGAGTGAAGTTCAGTTATTTTTAACCTGTGACGCCAGCAATTTGTAAATCTGAAGTAGGTAGAACTTACTAGATCTCCAAAGTCAATGAAATTGGCAGTTCTTCATGAAGAAAGAAAGATCATTTACTTTCTAGTTTTAGTAAAGGGGGAATATGTCACAAAAAGCAACATTTCTAATCTGCAATAATTACAGTGAAGTATTTAAGCAGTCTTTCATTGCAGCTGTCTAATTGACAGGCAGTCTGAATATAGAATGATTGACATTCTTTAAGGTAAACATGCAGACATTATGCAAAAGGAAGCACTGCCTTGAGATAGTGATATAATGTCCAGCACTGATGTTGTGTTCTATGTTATTGTCTTCAGCGTTACAAGTAATTTCTCTGAAAATAAGGAATTTTCTAAATAAGAACTCATAAGACATCCTTGTCAGCAGTGACGACTTCTCTGAAATTTGTGTTCCCAGACTTTTGTTTTGTTGCCAAGATTAATTTGGCAAAGATGTGGAATAAGTGAAGAAAGTGTTTCTCTTCAGAGAGAAACAAGAAAGGGGACACTAGTTTTGAAAGATATTTCATCTAACTTTTAGTCATGGAAAAACAATTCTTAAAATTATTACATTATTTTCTACAGAGAAGTTACGTTTTTGCTGCTTTATTTTTGCCATTAGCTTTCATTACATTGCTGGTTATTTATTACAGTACAAGATATCCTCTCCCGCCACTCCTAATTCAGCATATCGGAAGTCTGTGCATGTATGTCTATGATTTGATTTATTGTTACCATCCTAAGAATACTCATGTTGGAAAGAATCCTTCAGGAAAATATGGCTGGAAATTAGATCCAAGTTTCATGGCTAGCTTACTTTTGAAGGAAACCACTATTCAGACCCAGATTGTAAAGTCCAATTTGATCCTTAAGCAATTTTGTTTTAATGCCAATTAAAACTAAAAGACCAAAAAACCCTCATATTTCTACCTCTGCTTCCAGATAACTGAGTGAACAGATATGACATTCCTGCAAAGGTGCTCAAGGGCCCCGATGCTTTCCCAAGAGCAACAAAAACATCTTGGAAGCTCTACTAATTGCAGTACTGAGGACCCTTCAAAATAACTGGGTGGCTCAATTTCATACTCAGCTGCAGACCTATTCTGAAAGGCATGAAGCTCCTATCTCTTAAATATCTCTGTCATTCCAGTACACCTTGCTAGAACATCACATACACAAGGAAGGTCCTGAGATTAAATTAGCTCTGTGGACAGTATAAAAAGCGAAAATATTTGATTTTTAAGTGTGAAAAGAAGTCTTTTGACCTTAATATTGTCATCTCATAGCTGCACTTATAACAATTACATATAGTGTCTACTAATTCCTTTTCAATTATCTCTTTAATAGTATGCTATTTATGCTTACGACTGCCCCACGTTTCATCCAACTATTCATTGGTTTCTCCTTAAATTTTTTTAGATTTCTTTCCACAGTGTTTTCAGCCACTGAGAAGCTAACAGTGTATATAATCAGGCAAAAACAATAACTTCCAGTCATTTTTCTTGCCTTTGTTGATATGTAATTTTATCAATGTTCTGCCCCATTTTATCAATTTTTGCAATCTTCGGGCCTGCAGCATTCAGCGACAAAAATAGCTCATCGTGAACAGGCTCCTTTCCAACTTTCTTTATCCACCTCTTCTTTCACACCAAGCAGTCCTGATCCCTGAAATTACCGTATTATTAAACTATTTTCATTCGAAGAGTTATACATTATAAACCTTGCAAAACTGTTCTTGAAGCAGAATACTCTTCACTCTGAGAGAAAGCAGCACATACTTTCCTTATTTATTTCCATTTCTTAAATTCCTAGTCTTTATTTTTTATTCGTTATAGCAGCTTGCAGTATTAATAAGAAATTAATTTTTCAGAGACCCATATTATGGTAAGGAACTTCTATTAAAACACTTTAAAATGCCTGAATAAATTGTAGATACCTGGTTTACCTTAGACCTTCTATTCTTAAATCTTTAATTACTTACACAGATGAAATGCTAAAGCCAGAACTGAGATTTGCAATTTCTTTCATGTGGGCTAGCTAGACATCTACACAATACGCTTAGCTTCCCTAGTGGCAGTGAAACTATGTTTTTAAAACATGAATAATTGCCTGATTACTAGCCAGGAAAGTCCTTTTGATATCTAAATAATGTTGCACATAGGGGAATTGGGACAATAGTTGAATACTGATTATGGCTATTCCTGAATTTTCCCACCATTCTGACACGTGGAAATAAAAGCACAATTCCTCTAGACTCACTAAAACTATAACAATATTAATGTTACTTTTAAAATGTTTCCTTCCCTCACATCATTTAAGAACATTGTTCTAAATAAGTAAATATCACCTGATTAATATAATAGTTCTACTTTAAAATGGATCTGGTTTATATTTCCTGCCTATTTCATATAAAATGCCACTTTATTGAAGTTTAAAGTAGTATTACATAGGTATTGTATTAAAGCATAAGACAGTTTAAGGAAACTTGTTATTTGTAGTTTATGTCATATAGAGCTAATTCTTGTGCCTAAGGGAATGTCAGACGAAATGTATTTAAATTCTTACCTTGGCATACAGTTGAAAACAAGCTGTAGCCCTGTGTTTTCCTGTATTTTATTCTTGATTTTTTCGCAATTAATGAACAAGCAGTATACTCTAGACCAGTGCTGAACATCCTTTTCATGGGAAATGATTCATTCTTGCGAAGTAATACTTAACGTAAACTGTGAGCACACATGCTAAGGACAGCTGAGGCTTAGGAAAATAAAATTTAATTGTATCTTAATGAGACAGCAAAGGTAAACATAACATTTTGGCCACTATCATTTGCTAATGGATTTTTTTTTAATCCCAATAAATTCATTACAATTGTAAAGGTAACTTGTTGGGCAAAGTAGATTCTGGATGCCTATTGGATACAAGAAAGCTAGTAGAAAGCTATTGGATTGTGTACTTGATGTAACATAATGCTGTAAAATTCAAGGCACTAATATATGTTAAGTCCTTAGGAATACTGAAAAGTTTTCCCATAGGCCTTAATTTCTTTAAAAATAGAGACCTGTGGTGTCTGGAATGTATTTCATCCTGGTGTCTTCATATATTGCTACATATCAATTTGGTTATTGAATTGACACCACCAGAGATATTTATTTTTTTTCAGTATTCTGCTGAGGTTCTCTGAGAAGAAATCAATCCTCCTCAAAACTCTCTAATCTGCCTTTTTCTTGGGAATAATCTCATTTGTTTGGAGAATAAATATTTTACTTGCACCAGCCCTATTTACTGAAGTCCTTACTGTTTAAAAAAAAAAGAAAAAAGCGCCCATATTAGGCAACCAAGGCTTCTTAATTCCAGCCATTGTAAGTATTACAGGAGGCAGACCACTCTCTAATAGGCATTGAGCCACTCACTCACTCTTCCACCCAGCAGGGTGTGGGAGAGAATTGGAAAGATTATAGTGTGGAAACTTGTGGGTTGAGATAAAGACAGTTTAATAATAATAATTTTAAAAAGTCCCAAACAACAACAACAAAAACTCACAAAAAAAAAAAAAAATCCAAAGCCCAAACCCAACCAAAATCAATAAAGATTAAAAGAAACAACCTAGAAAAAGTCAGTTATGCAAAGAAGACCCAATTACTCACCACCAGATGAGCAATGCTCAACCAGCCCCTGGCAACCTCCCTTCTTCCCATGGTTTTATAGCTGGAATGGAAGGATGCAGATTTTAGGAAGGACAAGAAGGGTAGACAAGGAGGGGGTGTCTTTCTCTACGTCACTGACCAGCTGGAGTCCATTGAGATCCATCTGGTAATGGATGAGGAACCAACATAGACCTTATGGATTGGAATAAAAGGGAAGGAAGGAACGAAGGAACAGTGAACATTATAATAGGGGTCTGCCACAGGCTACCTGCCTAGGAAGGCCAGGTGAATGAGGCCCTTTAAGCAGATAGAGGTAGCCTCACATCCTCAATCTCTGGTTCTCATGGAGGACTTCAACCACCCTGATATATGTTGGAGGGACAACAGAGAAGCGCATAAGAAATCCAGTAGGTTCCTAGAATGCATTGACGAAATTGTCCTTTTCCAAGCGATAAATGAGCCAGCAAGGAGAGGAGCTATGATGGACCTTATTCTCACCAACAAGGAGGGTCTTGGGAATGTGAAGCTCAACGGCAGCCTGGCCTGCAATAACCATGGAATGATACAGCACAATATCCTTAGGGCAGCAAAGAGGATGCACATCAAGCTCACTACCCTAGACTACAGGATAGCAGAGGTTTTGCCCTCTTCAGTGATCTGCTTGAGAGAAAACCATGGAATAAAGCTCTGGAGGGAAAAAGAGCCAGGAAAGCTATTAACATTCAAAGGTTGTCTCATCCAGACTCAAGAGCAATGTATCCTTGTGACTAAGAAATCAGGAAAAAGGGCCAGGAGAACTGCATGTATAAGCAAGGAGGTTCTGGCTAAACTCAAACAGAAGAAGAAAAGGTTACAGATTGTGGAAAAAAAGACAGGCTTCTTGGAATGAATATGGAAACAGTGTCAGAGAATGTAGGGATGTGATGACAAAGGCTAAAGTCCATGTGAAATAATTCCATTAGAAATAAGAAGCAGAATACAGTAGAAGTTTGTGTTTAACAGTCAGAGGAGACAATGGTCACTAAGTACCAGCACATGCAATGTCACATACTTTATGTTCAATTTCCATTGCAAAGATATTGTAACTAAATGTTATTGCATTAGTCCACTGCTCTGTAGCTGTGCTGGGCGTTAAATAATAGTGAAAACAAAGAGGTTCCTTTTTCTGTAAAGACCACTGATAATCTGTCTCATGATAGAGTCTTAAATGTTCACTTTGAGTTTTTATAACCTGTTATATAATCTTCTCTCAAGCAAGTGGTTGAATTCCTGCTCAATAGCATTAAAAACACCTGAAAGAGTTTTTCAATTTAAATACCTAAAATTATTTTACTTCCTGAGACATTAAGTATTTGTAGTTAAAAAGCACTAAACTTTATCTGGATCATTTGTTGAAAGAGGAGCACTGTTCTTTGAAGAATCTAGAAAGTGTCCAAGGTCAGACTCCACGTTCAGTTCTGCAGTGTTTGTTATTACTGTAGAACTGTTTCAGCTGAGCGTTTCATGAAGACTAAAGCTGGAAAAGCCAATAGCGAATGAAGGGAATACAGATACATAGCTAAAACTCCAAGAATCACCAATGATTTAAACATTGGATTTGATGGAACAACTTTGAGATACTTCATGCTAAGTAAGTAAGCTGTGTGGCTTATGTAACATACAGGCATTTAACAGTAAGTTTATGGAGTAGAATAAATTATACAGTTCATGGCACAAACTTGCACAGAAGAGCTTGTGTAAATTGTACTTGTTAGACTTAGTACAAAATGTAGTGCTGTTAGCTGGTAAAGGCCAGTTAAAACAGCAAAAAACCACTAAGATTGAAGTAATGGTTCTTTGACGTTGAATTTCACTCCAGGAGAATAAATGACATTATTAATAATCACTGTCATTAATAGTGATAAAATAAAATAAATCTGAACTCCCCAAATGGTGTATATATTCATAGGTGTTAATAACGTATTTTGTAAATCTATTCAAATAACAGCTAAAAGGTGTAAGATAATGTATATAATAGTGACATTTATTCCTGACATAATTGTTCAACTTTCTAATGCTGAATGGAAAGATGTCAGCATGCATGCCACCAAAGTATACCGGGAAATGGAAGGAAAAGTAGCAGCATAGTGATCCCTGAGACTTTGCCATCAGGTTATAAAATAACAATATGCAGATTTTGCAGGTGCCAAAATAATTCCGTTCTGACCCTTCTGTATATGATGTCATCTGTTAATGCCATATCCTGGAGAACAAACAATTCCCTTTTCAAAACCAGAGCTGAAGATACTATCAAAGGCAAATTTCATATTCTTTAAGAGAGAAAATTTCATATTCTTTAAGACATTCACCATAGATAAGAATTCTGGAAAGGAATGTCTTTTCAGTGTAAGTTAGTGATAAAATTTAAGTTCTGACTCTGTTAGACTGAATAAAAGAAATGTGCAGAGTCCTTATTATCCCCATTCATGAAATTTCCTTTCAGAAAACCTGCTGATTCAGAGGATCAGTTAAAGACTTACAGTAACAACTAACAATAAAGACTAACAATAGGAAACATTGCTCAGATTTCTGAATTCTGAAAAGTGAAGCTGGGTGATTCAGTGCTGGAGACTCTGCTTTGTAATTTTCTTTTCCTGTTCTATTTTGTGACACTGTTTTTACTCACAGTTATNATTTCCTGTTATTTCCAAAGAAATTTGGAAGAGCTATCTTGGTTTACTTCATGAGTTAATAGGGTGACATTAAATCCCTGCAGATTAGATATTGTTAGGTAGTACAGCTATTTTTTACAAATAACTTATTTTCTTTAAAAATCATTAGAAGGTTTCCTATAAATTCTTTACCACAACTGCAATATTGAGAAAGGCTTTTTAGCCTTGTACGTGGATGACCATCATTTTGATGATGTGTGACTTTAAGTGTCCCTTTCTTATGACGAATAACACTAGGCTTCATTGCTGAAGTGATAGATGACACAAAGAGTCATTGTTCCAATGATATATTCTAGTAAGGGGACAATTCTGATCTAAAATACATAAGAGCAAGTTTCTTGGAGTTATCTATCATCACAGCTATAATTGTCAATGCTATGTACTCTGTTGCTAGCATTAGTCTGACAGTACATAATATGAAATGGAATCTCTTTACAGATGTGGCATGGATCAGATTTAGTATATAAAATATAGTTGAAATGACAAAAGTTAATCCATATTTCTTGGTTTTGTTCTGTTTTTGAAAGCAAGACTTTCTTCAGACAACAGAGCTGTAAAAAGTAGATACTATTGGTTAATAACTCTGCTGCCTGTGACTCCAAAGTTAAGCACTGTCTGGAATATACGGATTAATTTTGCTTTCTGTAGACAAAGTGATGCTTCTGACACTGCTGGTCTAATTACAGAATATATTTCACTGGGACAATATGTAGAATGTAGCGGGTTTTGTGTAGTCATCCATGACTGTGCTAGGCTGTGAATTGAACTGTGGGCCTTGGGGGCTACTGCCATAGAGCTAAGCATTGGTGATGGCATGATGGATTTACAGCTTCAGCCAGGGGACCTTGTTACATTATAAATATGCACTTAGTCTTTATATGGAATATTTTGATAAATGTTTGCAATAATGTGTCTAAAGTTATTATACAAATTAAAATGTGAAACTTGAGGTGGAGGTGCTTACATTACAGCGCTGCAATGTAATTAACAGGCAGACTGAACTAAGATGTGTGCTGGCAGGAACTACATTTGCATAATGATATGGTGGTAATGAAAAGGACAGATGTAAAGTCATAGCTCAGAACTCAAGTGATAGTCATGAAAATCAGCTTCTTGATGCACCATTCACATTTGAGAAAGAATGAGGAACTTACTTGAGAATTACCATATAAATCTTGGTCACTGGGCCATCCATGTTATGTTAGAGAGGGTGCTTTATTGATTTTTGTAACAGCTAATCCAAAATTACTACATGGTGTGACGTAGAGGCAAAAACTGATGACCATGAAGAAGTGTGACAAAAAATAAGTTGATTTTAATAACTTATTGTCACATTATGCCTTGCAGATTAGGCTTTTTCACACCCAAATGCTGTTTTCTTTTTCCGTCAAATCTGACACTATGTCCCAAAAATAAAAAATAAAGTATTTTATACTAAGTAAAATAGTCTTTTCCAAATAATACCTATGAAGGATGTGTTTATTCTCCAAAGATTGTCTTTCAGAGGACAGATTAAGAAACCAACACATCTTTTCTCTTATACACCACAACATATTCTGTAACAAGGGTTTAATCCTCATTTACTTCCATGTACCTTTGAGTCAATTACATCTGATATTTTTAATTCAGGGGATTATTTTTGTGAGCACTAAATCAAATACAGGTCTTTCTTTGACTTCAATAAAGTGATAAGGTCCCAAAAGACTTGTGCAAATATAGTGTTGTAAAAATACCAAAAACAATCTAGGATGAAGTAGTCAGTAATTTATGTCCAACGCAGCTGGTTGTGGACTGGAGCTTTGTGCCACAGATTAATGATTTCATATGTCTTATTATGCAATTCTTGTCCCAAAGTGTAGAAACCCCCATAGAAATCCTCAGATAATTGCATTTATGTGATTTCAGTGTCAGAAATTATAAGAAAATAATGGAAATTCTGGAGGAAGAATGAGAAAATCCAGAGGCTGATAGAATAGGCTTGTGTAGAAAAACTATTATTTTAATGAGTAGTATAAAGTGATTGAACCTTATATATGCTTGCTGCAATTGTCTGCAACATAAAAATTTTATTCCCTATCAGACCCATATAGGCTGCTTTATAAAAGTAGGGTGGAGATTCATGAATGCTTCTTATCAGCCCTTGCAAAGGGGAAAAATTCAGCAAAGCTTTATATAGTGAAGGTACTTTAAACTTGTATTTTGTTCAATCATATTTAAAGAATTTTTCCATCTGTAAAGATGAACTTAATACTGCTGACTTTGAAATCTCTGGGAACAAATTTCAATATAAAAGCTTTTCATTACCCTTTAAAATTAGTCCTCAAAGATCTAGCTGCCATATCTTGGCAATAACTCCTTAAGAAGTCTTTGGATTAACTGACTTTAGACAGAACTATCAAAAGGCTTATTTAAATTACATTTTTTAAAAAGTACTTATAAATTATATTTTTTACCAGTTTAGTTAAAACTTCTAGCATTTTACAAGACATATAATCTAATAATTTCTAGTTGTCCATTTTTGCATTTTCTATTTAATTCTCAGTAGAAAAAGAAAAAGGTCAGCGATATTTACTGTGTAGTTACTTATTATAATGTTTTACATAAAGCATATGCCTACATATTTAAGCTTAGTCTCTGTTTCTCATTTAAGAAAGGCTACTACTACACTGAAGCCTGTTCATACAGAGTAATAGTATTCTTCCCACTTAACCATGGTCTGTACACTGCTTGTATGCACAAACATGGTTGATTAATTGAGCACCCCACAATTACTGGGTGGGTAATATGAAGATGATTTGTGAAAATTGGAATTGCCTGTCCTTGTTGTGTGTTCTGAATAGCTCTTACTGACATTTGGAGGTTTGGGAAGTCATTTGATTTTGTGTGAATGGCCTTGTCACTTAGAGTGAGCTTACATCGACCTGCTGGAATTGATGCTGCTAAGCTTTTTGTCAACTGCGTTAAGCAGTATTGTCACTCACAGATCTTGTATCATCAAAACAAACAATAAATGAATTCTAAATGCCTTCAGGACTGAGACTTAGTGTCTCACAAAAGGATACATTGAAATTTCTAGATGCCTTCTCACCAAAATAAAACAACTCACCTTGAAGAGAATGACAAGGAAACAGGATTAATTCTCTTTTGCTTTTTACCCAGTCCATTCAAAATTAGATCCTTTTTGCAGATTGCAGGCACTACTTTAATTATCTTGTTTGGTTTTTTTTTACTTTCTTTGTGTGTTTGATGATAGTCCTGATTTTTTTTTCTTTTAGTTGCACTGTGTGAAATATTGCGCAATTTACTCAATCCACCAAACATAAATTGTATGTTACTTGGCTGATGATAGAATCATAGAATCATAGAATTGATTGGGTTGGAAAAGACCTCAGAGATCATCAAGTCCAACCCTTGGTCCAACTCTAGTCAGTTTACTAGATCATGGCACCCAGTGCCACGTCCAATCTCAGTTTAAAAACCTCCAGGGATGGTGAATCCACCACCTCTCTGGGCAGGCCATTCCAATGCCTGATTACTCTCTCTGTAAAGAATTTTTTTCTAATATCCAACTTAAATTTCCCCTGGCAGAGCTTAAGCCCATGCCCCCTTGTCCTATTGCTGACTGCCTGGGAGAAGAGACCAACCCCCACCTGGCTAGAACCTCCCTTCAGGTAGTTATAGAGAGTGATGATGTCACCTCTAAGCCTCCTCTTCTCCAGACTAAACAACCCCAGCTCCCTCAGCCTCTCCCCATAGGACTTGTGTTCCAGTCCCTTCACCAGCCTTGTTGCTCTTCTCTGGACCCGCTCCAGCACCTCAATATCTTTCTTGAACTGAGGGGCCCAGAACTGAACACAATACTCCAGGTGTGGCCTCACCAACGCAGAGTACAGGGGAAGGATCACTTCCCTGGTCCTGCTGGCCACGCTATTTTTGATACAGGACAGGATACCATTGGCCTTCTTGGCCACCTGGGCACACTGCTGGCTCATGTTGAGCTTCCTGTCAATTAGTACCCCCAGGTCCCTTTCTGCCTGGCTGCTCTCCAGCCACTCTGTCCCCAGCCTGTAGCGCTGCATGGGGTTGTTGTGGCCAAAGTGCAGGACCCGGCACTTGGCCTTATTGAACTTCATCCCATTGGAATCAGCCCATCTCTCCAATCTATCCAGATCCCTCTGCAGAGCCCTCCTGCCCTCCAGCAGGTCAACTCTCCCTCCCAACTTGGTGTCATCAGCAAATTTGCTGATGATGGTCTCAATCCCCTCATCTAAATCATCAATAAAGATGTTAAACAGGACTGGACCCAACACTGACCCCTGGGGGACACCACTGGTGACCGGCCACCAGCTGGATGCAGCCCCGTTCACCAGCACTCTCTGGGCCCGGCCCTCCAGCCAGCTCTTAATCCAGCAGAGAGTACACTTGTCCAAGCCATGGGCTACCAGCTTTTCCAGGAGTATAACATGGGAGACAGTGTCAAAGGCTTTGCTGAAGTCTAGATAGACCACATCCACAGCCTTCCCCTCATCCACCAGGCGGGTCACCTGATCATAAAAGGAGATCAGGTTGGTTAGACAGGACCTGCCCCTTCTAAACCCATGCTGGCTGGGTCTGATCCCTTGTCCATCCTGAAGGTGCTGTGTGATTGCACTCAGGATGATCTGCTCCATAACCCTGCCAGGCACTGAGGTCAGGCTGACCGGCCTGTAGTTGCCAGGGTCAGCCTTGCAGATCTTTTTGTGGATTGGGGGGTCATTCTCCAATTTCCAATCATATGGGACCTCCCAGTGAGCCAGGACTGTTGGAAGATGATGGAGAGCAGCTTGGCAAGCTCTTCTGCCAGCTCCCTCATCACCCTAGGATGGATCCCATCTGGTCCCATAGACTTGTGAGGATCCAGATGGCTCAGTAAGTCACTATTTCCTCTTGGAATACAAGGGGGCTATTTGGCTTCCTATCTCTGTCTACCAGCTCCAGAGGCCAGTTGTCCTGAGGGCCACCTGTCTTACTGGTAAAAACTGAGGCAAAGTAGGTGTTGAGTACCTCAGCCTTCTCCTCATCTTTGTTAACTATATTTCCCTCCAAGTCCAACAGAGAATGGAGGTTTTCCTTGCCCCTCCTTTTGTTATTAACATATTTATCGAATGATATATGATGATTGCTGATTTTCCATGCCCATTTATTTTAGGAGTGGGCCTTAAGTTTAAAATTATTTACTTAAAAGAAGTACTGTTTGACTGATATTAAGTAAAATCATAAACTCCTCAACTGAAAACCTTAAAAGAAATTACAATACACATGATGGAATGTACTAATTTCCAGCTGGAGGTAATGAACTTTGTGTTACAGGAAGTATATTTTGGTTCTTAGTTAAGACACTGGAGCAGCGTGTTCTAAAGGACTTACCCCAAGGAAAGAACTCATGCTGGAGCAGTTTATCAGGAAAGAGAGGCAGATACTAAGTATAACGTACTGACAACAACTCATTCCCCACCCCTTGCACCACTCCAGGGGAGAGACAGAAGAGTTAGGAGTGAACTGAATTTGGGAAGGAGAGCCGGTGGGGGGGAAGATGTGGGTGGGGAAGGTGGTTTTGGTTTTGTTCTTATTTTTCATTACTCTGCTCTATTATTTGTTGCCAATAAATTAATTTTTCCGAGTCAGTTTTGCCTGTGACCGTAATTGGTGAGTGATCTCTTCCTTCCTATCTCGAGGCACAAGCTTTTTCATAATGATTCCTTCTGTCCTGTTGAGAAAAAGGAGTCTTGTAAGGGCACCTGAAGGCCAGCCAAGGTCAACCCACCACGCTATGATGTTGCTTGGTTTTCTTTGGGTTTATCCCAGTGACTTTATAAACAGAAAAAATACCCACCTCAGCATTTTTTTCCTTAAACTAGATTAAATAATTAAGGCTTTTCTAGCATTCTCTCTTAAAGTAGTCTCTTCAGAATCCTGCCCTTCCCCTTCAGATTGCTTCAACTGGAATTGCGAGTGGAATACAGTTGTGCAATGCACTTATGCTCTAGTGGCATTTGTATTTGCACGTTCTCATCCAAAATCACTCTCCTGATGCAGTCTGAAGGTTGGCAGTATCTTGTCTGCTGTGTTCTGTCCTCAAGCAAATCCTTCTGTCCCTGTTATGACCTCCTGATAATGGATGCTTGGAGCAAAAGTTCTTACAAATCCTTAAAGGACAACTTTCTACAGAAATACATTAGAAAAAAGACAGCACACTGATATAGAAACAATTTCTTTGCCTTTCCATTTTTTCTATTCTCTGTGCTGTTATGTGCCAATCTTTGCATAAGACTGCTTTGATTCTCACTTTCCACATCCTGAGAGAAAGGCAACTTTAAAAAAGAAAATAAAAAATTGTGCAGATTCATAAATCTGTCATTATTACTTTTTGTAGGCTTAGCTATTGATCTGATCAGTTCCTGGATGCCTTAGCTCCAGCTGTCTTCAGGAACTCGGTGAAGGCTGAATTTCTACTTTTCTGCAGTTTATAGCTCTTAGTTCTATGGTGTACTTGGCTCATCTATCAAGAGAGGCCATGAGCTAAAGAAGGACAATTTCTGTTTAAACAAAACCATCACTGATAATAGTAAGCATGTGGTCAAGAATAAAAAGGGAAAAAAACAAGGCCCAAATGCAATATAAATAGATGAACTAAAATGGAAATCAATATCAAAGGCACTCTGATTAGATAAAAGCTGATGAGCTGTGAAGACAAATCATTTAATTTACTTCTATTTTTAGGAATACATTCCACACAAACACAGTGATTAGGCAAAAGACCATCTATACAGGGGAATGAAAATAAATAAGAGATACAGATTTTATTTTTGAATCTACAGAAAATTTCATACTGCAGAAATACTGATTGTTCTGAGGCTTATTTAAATTTATGTGCCAATACTTGGAGAAATCTATATGGGAAATATTAAATTAATATAAATCTCCCATTGCTCATATGCGTCATACATCTAACAAACATAAAGGATCATTCCTCAGATATTTCAATGCATTCACTCTCATAGGGACTTTGCATCATATTTTGGGATTAAAAGATTTAACTATATATAACTAATTGAATTTTTCTGGCTGGAAATGGGTACTGTTATTGAAGCTATTTCCAGCTGTGAGTATTTTAAAATCAGGATATGCAGTGAAGTAAAACTCATATTTATGAAATCACACGGATGAAGTTCAATCTATTTAACTGTTAATATTTTGGGTTTATATTTCTTATGGTATTAAGTGCAGATAGACACTTGGCTTGTTCTTTTTCATAAATTTAGGCAATGATTCAACACAGGATAAGTACTGTATATGTTTATTAAACTTTGGATCTCTTTGGAGGTCGTCAGTTTGAGCAGGTTGCATGCTTCAAGCAAAATTATGGAGAAATCCAACCGTGAATTTCTTCTTTCTGATGTCTGCACATTCAGCACTGGCAACACTCACATACATCATGGATAAGTTTATAATTTTGCTACCATATTGTAAGCTTATCTACTTGACTGAAATGGAAGTGAATGAAGGGTGATTGAAGAAATAATTTTAATGCATCAGCCAAGACAAACAGTAAGCTGATGCTGTGTCTGTGTTATGGTACTGGGCTGAGTGCTGTAATACAATTCATGCACCTGCTGGTAGTTGGAAAATTATTTTCATATTAAGAAGGAGAAATACATTCTAGCCTCAAGGGTTCAGAGGGGTCTGGACCATCAAAACCTTAGTGGTTCACTCACCTTGTGCCACATGGTACACAGGTCCACACCTGTGCACCTTCCCTGTTGTGCTGGGTCTGGGCAGGGTGAGCCACAGAAGGTCAGAGGACTCTGATAGCCAAGCAGTTAGATTTGACATCTGCTCTAGCCTGAAGGAAGTAAAGTCTCTGTGGAGAAGCAAAATTAGCTCTACACCTGTAGCTTAGAGGAGGTACTTGAATTTTATCCCCTGGGACTGTAATAATTCCACTCCATAAAGCCCAATTTACTTCAGGTTTGAAAAAAGGGGCACATTCCCTTCTGGATGTGATGTGTATGTAAGTAAACAGAATTTATATATATAGAAATGAAGGCAGCATTATAGAGATAGAGTAAATTTTAGTACTCTTAGTTGAAATATATAGGATATAAAGTCATTATTATAATATTATAGACTCCACAGTTTCCACTGGTGGCATTTTGTGATTTATTATGCATATTAATTATATTAATTATATGGTGGGACAAGTTTACTAGCTATATCTTGCCTAAATATGTGCTCTGTAAAATAAAGGTAAATTAGGAAGAAAAGAACAGGAAATGATTTTTGTGAAGTAATGTAAGTCTGTTAGATAGAGGCAATTCAATAATAAACCTTAACAATAAATTCATTAACTCTATGAGAGCAGATCTGAAAGCACTATATGTAAGTGATTCTACCATTGGATAAGCTCTCATAATCTGAAGTCTATCTTTGTATTACAAATATATGTGAAACACACTTAGCAATGCCTGAGTTTATTTTGTAATAAACATACGGTTTATTTTGTAATATCTTTATTCAAAAGAAAAGTGGCAGTAGCATTGTGGTGTTTTATGCCTTATTTTCCTCCACCTTTTAAATCTGTCAAAAGACAGAAAAGTGATTGGTTTGCTATTGTTCAGCAGGAACAATTTTTACTTCTTCTTCTGCTAGATTACAAGATGGTAAGGATAGATTTTCTCTTAGTTTACATGAATTTCTGTAAAGAGGGGTACCTGAACCCTAACCCTTACCCCTAACCCTTATGGCAGCTCTGAGCTGAGGTTGAGGTCCCCAGCACTATGTCTGGCCCAGATGAGAAAGTTGTAACACCTTCCAAACAACTGCAGCTCCCTCAGCCACTCCTCACAGGAATTTTGCTCCAGAGGCTTCACCAGTTCCATTGCCCTTTTCTGGACATGCTCCAGTCCTACTATGTCTGTCTTGTAGTGCGGGGCCCAAAACAAAGCACAGGATTTGAGGTGTGGCTCCACTTATCCTGAGTACTGTCCTAGTCCTGCTGGCTGCACTATTCCTGATACAAGCCATGATGCCATTGGCCTCCTTGTCCACATGGGCACATTGCTGGCTCATATTCAGCCTCTGTTGATCAGCACCTCCATGTCCTTTTCTGCTGGGCAGCTTTCCAGCCACTCTTTCTTGAGTCTGTAGAATTGTTTCTTCTCCTAAAACAGTTGAATAGGAACACATTAGGCAGGAGTGAATAGTCTAAAAAATAAGTGTCTGAGATACATAGATGCACAATTAAATAGATACATCCTACTCTTCATGTACAAGAAAAAGGTAGCTGCACAAGAATGACTATTTATCGTCTTGTAATGGCTGCAAAACAGTCTACAAGGATGACTCTTCCAGGCATATTTACCATGTCCAGTTTCTATATTCCCACAGGGTGGAGGAGGCAGAATAACCATCTGGATCTGTTTGGTTTAGGACTCCTCTATAGCCTATAAAGTGTGAGAATATATTGCCAAATCTTATGAAAATCCTTGCAATTTTCCTCCATTATAGAATAAACATACCCATGGAACTGATCACGTGTGTTTCTTAAGGGAGACTGAAAGTGTTACTGTATATTGAATGTGCATACTGGTCCCAGTGTAAAAGAGATGAACATGTTAAATTTTATTAGCATATATTTAACATGTCTACTGATATCCTCTACTGAAACAGAAAAAGAGGAATTTCCTTTGTACATAGTTAATAAACTTAATTTTTTTCATACTACATTAGACAAAATCAAGGCAGGAACCAAAACTTATGATCACCAATTAATTTCTCTTTGAAGATTTTTCCGAATATTTTCTGTTTCCATCACATCCTATTAAGAGCGATTCTATTGTGCTGCTACTTACTTAGGGATTCTCTTTTGTTGTGGGAATTTCTCATGTTTCTTCTTTTACATCATAGTTTCATGATATTTTACAATGCAAAAAGAAATAAAAATCATATCTAGAACACTTATTCTCCCATCTACAGATAATAAAACTACACATTTAAAACAGCAGCTAGTGTTTGCTAAAGAGAAACCCCATTAATTTTTATGAAGTTTTTCAGTGATACATAATGTGTGTATATTTCCTTCCAAAATATTCTGTTAATTCACAGAATCATAGGACAGTTTGGGTTGAAAGGGACCTAAAAGAATATCTAATTCCAAACCCCCTGCCATGGGTAGAGGCACCTTCCACTTGACCAGGTGATCAAAGCCCTGTCCAGCCTGGCCTTGAACACTTCCAGGGATGGAGCATTCACAACTTCCCTGGGCAACCTGTTCCAGTGTCTCGAGTCCCTCACAGTAAAGAATTTCATCTTAATGTCTAATCCAGACCTACTCCCTTTGAGATTAAAACCATTACCCATTGTTCTATCACTACATGCCCTTATAAAAAGTTCCTTTTCAGCTTTCTTGTAGGCTCATTTTAGGTACTGGAAGGCTGCTAGAAGGTCTCCCTGGAGCCTTCTCTTCTCCAGGTTAAACAATCCCATTTCTCTTAGCATTTCCTCATAGGAAAGGTTCTCCAGATCTCTGATCATTTTGGTGGCCTTCCTCTGGACTAAATCCAACAAACCCATGGGGAACTCCAGAGCTGGGCACAATATTTTGGGTGGGGCCACAAAAGAGCAACTCCCTTGACCTGTTAGTCATGTTTCTTTTGATGCAGCCCGGATTTGGTTGGCCTTCTGGGCTGCAAGAGTACATTGCCAGGTCATGTTTGAGTTTGTATTCAACCAACACCCCCAGTCCATTCTGTTAGGACTCCTCTCAATCCATTCCCCACCCATCCCATATTTCTACTTGAGATTGCCCTGACACAGGTGCAGGACCTTGCACTTGTCCTTGTTGAACTTCATGATCCGCCTCTCAGGCAAGTCAAGGTCCTTCTGAATGGAAACCTTTCCCTTCAGCATGTTGATTGCAGCACACGCAGCTTGGTGTCACCAGCAAACTTGCTGAGGGTGCACTCAATCCCACTGTCCATGTCGATGACAAAGATGTTAAATAGTGTTGGTCCCAGTACCAACTCCTGACAAATGCCACTTGCCACTGACCTTCACTTGGACATTGAGCTCTTGACTGCCACTCCTTGAGTGCAGCCATCCAACCAATTCCTTATCCACTGAGTGGTCCATCATCAAATCCGTGTCTCTTCAGTTTAGAGACAAGGATGTCATATAGGACAGTGTCAAATGCTTTGCTCAGTTTTGTATAGATGGTGTCAGTTGCTCTTCCTTCATATACCAATGCTGTAACCCCATTGTAGAAGGCTACCAGATTTGCCAGGAAAATTTATTCTTGGTGAAACCAGGCTTGCTGTCATCAGTTATTTCTTTATTTTCCATGTGTCTTAGAAGAGTTTCCAGATGAATCTGCTCCGTGATGTTGACAGGCACAGAAGTGAGAATTACAGGCTTGCAGTTGCCTGCGTCTTCCTTTTTTTCCTTTTTTTAAAAATGGGGGCTATATTTCCCCTTTTCCAGTCACAGAGAACTTCACTGGACTGCCACAAGCTCTCAAATATGATGGATAGTAGCTTAGACACTTCCTCTGTCAGTTCCCTCAGGACCTACAGATGCATCTCCATGGATCTCATGGTCTTGTGAAACTTCAGGTTCCTTAGATATTTTCAAACGTGATTTCCTCCGATGATGAGTCATTCTTCATTTTCCTAGTCTCTGCCTTTGTCTCTGTGACTTCAGCGGTTTTACTGGAACACTTGTCAGTGAAGTCTGAGGCAAAATGGGATTTTGAATCAAATTACCTTACAGCAGATGTTTGATTATTATATACGAGGGGTTTTATATAGAAAGTATGACAACTGTTTCATTCTCATAATTGCTACTTCTTAGTAAGGTGATGTTGCCATGGAGTAATATGTATCTGATGTCTGTGGTTTAGCCTTTCAAGGAAGGTACTGCCATTTGAAAGAAGTTGCAGCTATAGCAGTCTCATTTAGCGAGAAACTATTGAGGATGAGAAGGCAAAGAAAACAAAGAAAAAGGATGAGTAATATTAACGATGAAAAACTCAGCTTAAATAACATTCTTCCTGAAGCCAATGGGAGCTCTCTAATCTTTATTATTTCCATCAAAACTCTTAAATCCCTGATAAAATCAAATTACTCCTGCAATGATGTGCTCAGCAGTCTCAATAGAGTCTGTATGACTTGTGTGGTCCTTCCCAAAGCAGTAATGTGCTTTTCTTTTGGTATAGTATGTGTGCCAGCGACAATTCATGAGTAGTGCTTTGGGTTTTATGACTTTGGACTACACTAATTTCCGTAGTTGTATGATAAAGTCTTCTTCATTAATTAATTCTTACTCTCTTTTTCTTCGATTAACAAAAAAAAAAAAAAAAAAAAAAGAAAAAAGAAAGAAAAAATTAGCTGCTAATTCATGATAAAAGCAGTTTCTCATGAAATACTGCTGAGTATATACTCTATATGATATTTCTTGGTAGTGGGTTCAGATATATGCTATAGTGGCAGGATAATATATTGCAAGTTATATGGCTGTGTGTGCCCATAGCTTTCTTCTCGTTAGGTTAGATTCTATCAGTAAAAAGACCTACATTGTTGGCATAGGCTAACATTGAAAGCCAAATCTGGCAAACTGAAGCAAGTTTGCAAGGTCTGGGCTGTTCTTATCCCTGGGGTTTTGCTTCTGGTATTTTATAAGGCCGGGGGGCAAGTTAGATTGAGGTTATCAAGTCATGCTGGAACAAATATGCAGTACAGACTTTTCCAAAATTGCTGATATATTTTAATCTTGTCTCCTTATATCATTTCTTCAGTCTCCCTATGTCTGTGAGCAGGAAAATTAGGGAACACTTTCCTTGAGTAGCAATAGGCTAAGGTATTAACACATACAGCAATTCAACTTCTGTGTATTGGAACTACAACATTTCTGTTTTCACCTGTTTAATTTTTCAGGTACAGGTATGTCTTTGATACTAAAAAAATTGCATTTCAGATTTAGTAAATTCAGTGATATAAGAATGCTTAAAAATATTTTAAAAAGTGTTCTAATATACAAAATTGTGAACAATTTATATCTGACCTGAAGCAGTAATGTAGATTATGATGGCATGTTCTAATGGTATTTAAGTCTTCAATTATACTGAATATTGTTCAGTTTCTCCAGCAGACTCGGTGAACTAAACACCATTGTTTCCAGAATAAAGCATCACAAATATGATGAGAATAGTCCCTGTTGTGGGTTAACCCCAAGTGACAGCTGAGCACCACGCAGCTGGCCAATGCAGGCTCTGGTGTTCAGCTGCCATCCGAGATTAATCCATGACAGTCGTAATGTGAGTCCTCTCTATCAAGTCACCTGAAAGAAGAACTTTTTGCCCACAGCAGTGACAAACCTTTGAGTAGATCAAACAGGAGATGGTTCATGCAGTAACCCCAAGGCCAGTCTGGACAGGATCAGATACAAGAAACGTGCTCAGTATCACAGTTAGGGAGTATGACTCTACCTAGACCTCTGGCAAAAATCTCCTAGAGAGAATTGAAATTGACATCTAGGGCTTTGGAGTTGGGGATATAAAGGATATAAGATCTTCTACATTCCCACAAAAAAAGAAAAGATACTAGCAGCATAATGGGGTGTGTTAAGCCACTTGAATGTAGTTGGCATGGAAGTGCAGCTCCATTTGGCATGTAATTGCTTGTGTTGAGTGTTCAAAGGAAGGGTCCTCTGGGCACATCATGTAACTACCAAGATGTGGAATAATGTGTAGCACTGATCACACAATGGGTCTGAATAAGAAACCCCAGCTGGTCTGGAGGCATGGTCTGTCCAGAAAGCAGAGATTTCAAAGCATCGTTCCAGGAGATAATCTGTGCAGAGGAGGTCCCACTGTACAATAAATCATCAGAGAATGAAAAGTAATCTGGGCTGTTTACTGATGGGTCCACTGGCGGTGGAAAGATGATTCAAGGTCAGGCTGGACAGGGCTCCGAGAAACCTACCTAGCTGAAGATGTCCCTGCTCACTGTAGGGGTGTTGAACGAGATGACTCTTAAGTTCCCTTCCAACCAAAACAATTCTATGATCCTATGCTTTGTTAAATCCCACATGACAAGTTGCTGAAAATTTCAAAGAAAAAGGAGAATCAAGTCAGTTGATGTCACTTAGAAGTGAAAGTCATTCAGCTGGCCCTAGAGATTGCCAAACAAGAACAGTGGCCAGGACTCTGTCTCTGTACTGGCTCATAGGTGGTGGAAAATGCCTAATAGTAGTGGCTATATCAATGGAAACGAACTAACTGGCACAAAGAGGTAAAACCATCTGGTCTGCTTCAACATGGCAGGACGTTGCTGCCAGTTATAGAGCCTTGTTGTAAAGGTACAGATGTTTGTGTGCTGAAGAGCTGTGCCACTGAAAATCATTGAAACAATAAGCAAGTAGAATAGCATACCAGAATGGAAGTGGCTTGGGTAAACCTGGACTGGGAATATAAGGGTGAGCTTTTTGAAGTTCATTGGGCCCATATAACATTTAATCACCTAGAGAGCAATGCAACATATGCATGGGCTATGGTTGAGAGCGAACCTGACTATCAAAACCATTGTGTAAATTATTCATGAAAGTAAAACATGCCATAATCAAGAAAGCCAGATGACTAAAGCCTACTTGGTAGAGAGAATAGTGGCTGAACATCAGCTACAAACTCATCAAGGCAAGCATCACATATGCATCATAGCGGAGGTGACCATCAGATGGCTGGAAACACCCATTAGCCCACTCCACCATTCAAAACAGCATCCTGGGTCTTGAAAAGCAAGTTCTTTGATGGCATGGATCCTCAGAAAGGGTCAGGGCAATAAACAGAGCTTATTTCTGAAACAGCTTCGCAAGAACCTGGGCCAAGAAACATGGCATTGATCAGGTACATCACATTTCATTGATGGACAATGAAGTTATTGCACACCAGCCTTCAAAAAGATTGAATGTACAACAGACTGCAAGAAGCTCTGGAAGGGCAACCTGACCTGACCTGAGATGACTGTTCTGCTCATCAATTCAAGAGAATGTGCTGTATCTGCTGTCCTGAGTGATCAGCGTAACAAATAGAACTCAAGTTATGAACTCAATGGAGATTTCATCAGTATGGCCCACAGCATAAGGGAATGATATCTCTCTATACCTCAAAACATAGGAAAGGAGTGCGCTAATAAGGTTGTGTTGGATTGCCTGATTTGACCGTGACATAAATGATATATAATAAGGGGTGAGACTGTGCTGGATCTGGCTGGGATGTAGTTAATTTTCTTCTCAGTATTCTATACGGTGTTGTGTTTTGGATTTGTGAATAAAACAGTGTTGATAATGCAACATTTTGAATGTTGCTGAGTAGCACTTGTACAGCTTCAAAGCATTTTTTTCTCCAAGTCTGCTCCCTCTTGGTGGGGGTGTGCAAGAATTAGGTGAGGATTCAATCAGGTCGACTGACCCAAACTGAGCAAAAGTCTGTTCTACACCATATTATCACCATGGTCATCAGTAAAAGAGAAGGTGAGGCTGATTATTAGGCAGGCAGATACTTCTCTGACAATGCCTGAGCACCAGTCTGCTTGTGGGAGGTGGTGAGTGACTGCCTTTATGTAAATTTTCTTTTCTTTCTTTCTTCTGCTTTTCTTAATTTTCAATCTCTCTTTATATTAATCCAGGACTTTTCTTGCTTTGGCTCTTCCTATTATTCACCCCTATTTTCTCTGAAGGCAGGAGCAATGATCAAGCAATTGTGTGCTGCTTAGCTGACAGCTGAGGTTGGCCTGCTATGTTTGTATATGCAGTCTGACTCTGTAAGGTACATGTTGAACTCTGATAAAGGAAAGGGGAAACATAATACCTGTAGGTTTTTAATTTTGTTTCTTATGACAAGAAAGATCCTAAACATCCTGAAATGCAGTGATTATTTTTAAATAACATCAACATTTTGCTGTTGTACTTCACAACATTCACAGACAGACACTGCACTGTATGAGCTCCTGGGGAAAGGTTAACATTACCAATAGTGTTAAAGGATACTACCCTGAGGGAACATAAAGTTAAACGTGGGGATATAGTCAAAGGACTGCTGGGATGTGTGTGGTGATGTCTGCTTTATTGAAAACTTGCTGTTATCAAAAGAAAAATATTTTACTTCATTTTTGGAGTAACAAAAACCTCTTCTACCTTACTGTTTCTAGTTCTTCCCTCACTGAGATCTTAGGATGCTCTGGAGAGGCCTTTCTAACTCTGTATAATTACTCCCCAGACAGTGTTCTGGTATAATGAAAAAATTACCTTTTGCCTCACTCAAACTGAATCTTTTGAAGATCTGTCAAGTAGAACCTGGCTGAAATAAAGCTGGCAGGTTAGAGGTGGCAGGAAACACAAATGAAAATAAAATTGGAGAAGCGTACTGTATCGCTAGATGAGGTTACTGTAGAAGAGAAAAGCTATGGTAAAAACTGCAAATTGTTTGAAAAGCAGGTGTTTAGGCTGTTTATCACAGGTTGCTGGTGTCAGGAAAGAGGTGACTTGAGATGGAGGATCTATAGAAAATAAAGTATCTTGGAGTTCGATGGTTGCCAATGTGGAACCTTGAGCTGAACACACAGATTCCTTCAGCCTAGCAGGCAGTAGTGACATAGAGAAAAGTGTGGGAAGCATGCTTACTTATTTGCTGCTGGTTATTAATGTCATCTGGCTCACTCAAAATGTAGGAGAGGAGAGTGGTTTCAATCACTCTTTGGTGTCTCCTGAAGCAGAGGTTGAGGTCAAGAATTTTTGCAGTCCAGCTAAAGGCAGCAGATACTGGATATTGGCCATTTTAAGATGCATATTTAAGTTTTCTGCTTATGTGGATGGAAAATAGTTAACTATAAGAAAGAATGTGGCACCTTGTAGGCAGATTCTGCTTTGATCAAATGTGAGTATCATGTGTCTTAATACAGGTGCTCTATGTCCAGGTCAACAAAACAAATTCCATTTCTAAGTAGGTATTCCTCTGATTTTTGCCCACATTGTCATTTTTTCATTATTCATATAAATTAAAAAGAAAGCAAAAATAGTTTGGCTCCTCGGTCATACAAAATAATGGATTTATGTAAGCAATATCCAGATGGATTACTGTATCCTGGTTATCTGTGCTTGCAGGAGTTAAATTATATGCACGAAGTGGCCTTTCCTTTTACTGTGCTGGAACTCTGAGTAGCTAGCATGTTTGTCTTCTTCAGGATAGAATGTGCTGTTAAGAGTTGGATATTTAATCTAAAACCTCTGAGATAAACAAAACATAGGAAGAATCCCTTGAATGGGTTGTGATTGAGTTAAATATCCATGAGGTGCATTAACCATCAAGCAAATGTGAGCTGAAATAAAATAAATTCTAGCATATTAAAAAGTGAAACTGAAGCCATATATTTTAGCAGTATCTTTGAATTAGCTGTTTAGCTTATGATATGGGTCAGTTACAGAATGCTTGCAATCCTTGCTCAGGTCACAGTTCAGCTATGATTACAAAAACAACAGTATAGTTTTACTTACCATATCAGTTGGTGGAATTGACCTTTAATTAACCTCTTGGCTGATGCTGTCAAATTTTGTTACTCAAAGATTAGTTTTTATTATCCTTAGCTTTTTCTTCTAATTCCATATATACATATATATATATATATTTGTGCATATTTTTGTTTCAGAGAACAGTAGGCAATTTTTAAGACGTTCTTTTGGAGACAATGCAGCCTCCTGTGTCAGAGAAGGGCCCCTCAGGGGTTTTTGATATTCAGAAAGACCTTTGAATCCTTGGAGGCTTCAAAGTGAAACAAAAAATGAGTAAATTAAGGGTCATTGTATAGAAAAAAATCCCCAAAAAACTAAACGATAAACTTCTTTACCGGAAGATGTTTACACTCATTCCCAACAGTGAAATTCTAAATATGTATCTCTGCACAATAAATTATGTTTTCTGAGAAAAGGGCTAAAGTTCTGAAGCAGAATATAAAGACCTATAAGGAGAACAGTGAAGTTTAGCTGCAGAAGTGAATTACCTCCATTTCTGTAATAATGTGGTATCTACTCCAACATGTCTGGCCAGGTTGGCCACATTTTTTACAGCCCATCTGCAAAGACACAGTGGGACTGACGCTTCAGGGAAGTGACAGACTTGCTGCACATGCCCGAGCTGATGGCACTGCACGTGGCGTAAGAGTGTGTGACATAAGGACTTCCCTGAGTTGTCACAGAAACTAGTGCATGTTCCCACTGCATGAAAAATTCTATATACATATTCCGAGCTACATTCCTTCCTGAGCATAAATCAGAGAACATGGTGAATCTGTTGTAAGCAGTAACGATGATCCTGGCAGTGTGAGTGGGGAGGAAGACTTTTTCTTGTGAGAGTGATTTTCCATTAATATTTTTAAGGTGTTTGAGATTTTGACTTTATAGTGTGTTATTTACAGTAAATACTTGATATTCAGCATTCCACAAAAAAGTTGTGCTGAACTGATTACATTATTGCATATATCATCCATATTAATTTTTTTTCATTTTGATTCACTTAGTCAGAAAGAACTAAAGAGAATCCTGATGCTTGGATTTTTCAAGGAAAAGACACTTTGGCAACAAAGGAGCAAGAGAGATGAGAACAAACTTGATTTTTTGGATAATGATTTTAGTTATATTTTTCCAAACCAGTAAACACAGACAAGTTAATTCTGTGAGAAATTTGAGGACAAATATATAATTCAAATTTCATCTTCCTCTGACTCACATATACTTGGCACACGCTCAGTTACATTCCTAGCTGCAGGTTTTGTGGTCAGATTTTTTCCCATGCATGCTCAATCTGATTCACAAAGTGGTAGTCAATGAGACGTTTGTTACTGGCACTAACAGGAGAAGCATTTCAGCCTTTATTGCTTTTATATGACTGGTCTGAGGAAGACTTTGTGAACTGTGGCCACCTGCCAAGTGTGTAAGCAGTGCCCTGTAATATCTGAAATTTACCTACTCTTAGACAAACAGCAAAACAGATGAATTTGCTTTCTTCATATTTTACTGCACTATTATTTGGTCAACTGATGTGAAATAGGAAGCAAAACAAAAACAACTAACTTGCTTGTATAACTACAAATTAATAACGTTTATGTTTAGTACTTAACTCATGGTATGAATAAGTTACTTCTGTGACTTCATAAGTTACTTCTTCAGAAGCATAATCTAGTTCTAAAAATATATTTTAAGCTTCAGAGAAAAAAAGAGGTTAGCCTATTTTAGATATGTTAAAAACATAAATTAAATTTATGATGATTTTCAGCCATGTTGTTTTGAAACTATTTTTAAAACTGTCAATATAAAATATTTTTTCTATTTTTAAATGAAGTTATAAAGAATATTAAGGCATACAGAAATTAGACATATTAAGAAGAAAATCTTTCAAATAAACTTTTTATTGTTTTGAAGTTTATCTACATTTAACAATTTAAAGGAGAGAAATCAGGAATTAGAAAATGTAATTTTTCATTTAGTTCTGCTTTTTAATGTTCCTCATTCTCAATAGATTTAAATGCCTTCATACTTACAGGAATATGCAATTATTGCAGTTTCTTGAGAAAGCAGAATTGAAGACAGAACCTCCAGATTCAGAAGACTATTGAGCATTGCTTGCTGATGTTATTTGTACCCTGAACATTATTGTTGGCAATAGAGCAAATAGAATAAGGAAATAATGAGATGAGTAACTCAAACCCAGTTTATTCTACTTGTTTCACAGCAGTGTAAGAACATTGACAGCACTGACAACTGTGATTTCTGGAATCATGAATATATGATGAGCTACTGTCCTATTGAATTGACACTACAAAGAACACTACTTAGAAACAATTGCACAAAGATTTTAAGAGAAGATGTCTATGTTATACTGCAATGTTGCAGAAGCTTGTAAAGGTTAAGCTTAAAAAGGGTTATGTATGGGGGAATCTGCTTGACATCAAAAGAATCTGACGAGTCTAATAAAGATATTTGGAGATTCCTATTCTCACAAGTGATAAGCTTTTCTAAAAAGTTTTGATAGCTATAGAATTGGATAAGATTTGTAGAGCGTAGTTAATCAACACATTTGCCTCTTAGAAATTTTTGGACCTATGTTACTTTACCTTACTATGGCCAGCTATGTGAGGCCACACAGTGCAACCCTATGCACTTTGGTCATAGCAACCCCATGCAGCACTACAGTCTTGAGGAAGAGTGGCTGGAAAGATGCTCAGCAGTAGGGTACCCAGGGGTCCTGGTCAACAGTGGCTGAACATGAGGCAGCAGTGAGTCCAGATAGCCAAGAAGGACAATGGCATCCTGGCCTGGACCAAAAATAGTGTGGCCAGCAGGACCAGGGAAGTGATTTTCCCCTGGTACTTGGCACTGGTGAGGCAGCACCTTGAATCCTGTGTTCAGTTTTGGGCCCCACACTTCAAGACAGACATTGAGCTGCTGGAGCATGTCCAGAGAAGGTCAATGAAACTGGAAAAGGGGCTTGAGCACAGGTTTTATGAGGAGCGGCTGAGGGAGCTGGGTTTGTTTTGTCTGGACAGAGGGAGTCTTAGAAGGGACCTTATCACTCTCTATAACTACCTGAAAGGACAGTATAGTGAGGTGATGGTCATCTCTTCTGCAATGTCTCAAGTGAAAGGATGAGAGGAAATGGATTCAGGTTGTGCCAGAGGAGGTTTAGACTGGATATTTGAAAAAAATTTCTTCATTGAAACAGTGCTAAAACATTGGAATAGACTGCCCAGAGAAGCAGAGTAGTCTGCATCCCTAAATTACATATAGATGTGGTACTTAGAGACATGGTTTAATGGTGGACTTGGCAGTGTTAGTTAATGGTTGACCTTGATGATCAAAAGGATGCTTTCCAAAATAAATGATTCTATGATTCTATATAAACTGTCAAAATTCCGTGATATTTATCATCATTGGTTTTAATACATGATCTTTGGTGGCTTTGGTAAAGTCTGTCTTTCACAAACACTTTCCTATGATCTTCCAGATATGAACTTCTTTTAGACAGAGGAGAAAATAAAAACGTTTGCTAAGAGATCCTGCACAGAGGTTGTTTACCAAACACTGTTTCAAAGTGAACTTCATTACCATACTATTCTTATTTCACTATCCTTAATTGCTACATGATTATATGTTTAATGCATAAAATATCAATCATTGCCAAGGAGTACAACTTGTCTGTGTTTTGCAAAATTAAAATACATCAAGTCTCAGCATAGACAACTGCATCAAAACATTTGGCTGCATACAAAATAATCCTTGCAAGTCATGGCATCAAAAAATAACCTATTAGCCTTCTTTATAAGGAAGCAGAGAACTTACCTTTGTTATTTATTTATTTCTGGTGACTTGTCCTAGGAAGCTGTTTTGGAACTCTTGGAGTGTTCCCATCAAAAATGCAAAGTGTCTTGTCATCAATCACTATGGAAAACTGTAAAATTCTTTAAATTTCTTGCTCAGATTTTCTGGGAGTAAAAGAAGTAAGCTCTAACAATACTATGGGTTTAAAGCTTCTTAGTTTTGTTTGGTTTTGTTTTTTTTCTGTATTTCATCTGTAAGCTGAAATATCTCTGTCATGTGAATTATATGTTAATTTTTTAACATATTTCCCCTTGTAGTCTCTGATTTAACTCACCTATCTTGTGTGTAAATAAAGTAGCTTTTAGCTACATTTAAACTTTATGCTAAACCCAGTTCAAAATCTGAAGTTGCAATCATAATTTTCCTTCTTCGTAATGTTAAAAGTCCAAATCCAAATCCAACTGCTGCATTCAGACCTCTAAAATCCATCATCCAGTCTGAGGTGTATCCTCAATCATGAGTTATTACGGGCTTTTTCTGCTGTGAATTTGTTCTGCTTCCCTGCCAAGCACATTAACAAGACAACACCTAGTTCTCAACCTCATCAGTACTCACCTGACACCTCACAAATTGTCAAATGCCAGCTCAGGCACTGAAAATCAGAGGTCTCTGTGGAGTTTTAACCTAAACCGAAAATTAGTAGTAATGTGCCTACCTGTGGCTAATCAAATGACATGAAAAATTAATTTTTATTGAGTGCTAAGAAAGACTGGCTGAAAGGTTTGCTAGTTCTTCATTCCCCAGCTAAGCTTGCACTTGTGAACTTTCTGATTTAAAATACAGTTCCATGCATTTTTTCACTGGCAGCAAAATTAGCGACCCTACCCCTTCTTTCTTCTCATGTCTACCTCTTTCCCCTTTTCCCCTTTCTTTTTTCTCCCAGTTAGTTAACCAGGGTTTCTGGTCCCGTAAGCATTTGTGCTGTCACAAATGTCAGGAGAACATGGCATGAAATCACAGTCAAGCAGGAAGACCTAGGAGAAAGTAGGAACTTCTGAAATTCGGTCCTGAAGAAAAAGCATCCAAGAAAATTTTTGTCCAGGAATTTGAGGTACATTTACAGTGACATTTTATTTGGGATTTATTGTGGATACCCCAACTGAGAACATAAGTTCCAGGCTCTAAGATCAAGGTTCAAAGCCCTTCAGACTTCTCAGAGATGAAGGGCCTTTGGGAAATAAAATTTAAAATCCACTAAAACTACAAAAAAATCTGTGTGTAATAGTAGCCCTTTAAATTATTAATGTTGTACAGAAAAATATACCTCAGCAATAAGTTACCAGTTCACATTTTTTCAAGCTGAATTATTGCACAGTGCAAATGTTCACCATGTTCAAATATGAGATAAGACCAATAATCAGAAAATACTAATTTCTAACTTGGGAAATTGTGTTCAAGTGCATATTATATATTTTGTATTTGTGTGCACAGATATGTTATTCTCCATTAGGAAACTTGAAAATGTGGCACCTCAGAAAAAGAGAGACCACTTCAGTCACTCTCTCACTTTCTGATTAGTCATAAGAGATATGACTAAGATAAAGTGGCTATGCAAGTTGTGTGCCTAAATGGTCCCTGTAAGTTGGACACGACTGTTGAAAGTCTTGCAGCTGCACTTGCTGTTGAGACTGAGTTGAGGTGTCCTGCTCCGACCAGATTCCTGAGAATGTTTACCTGGTGAGTCCTGGGGAAGAGTGCAGGTTAACTCCTGAAGGTTGCACCAGGCAATTTTCATGGAGTTGGCTTTACCTTGTTATTTTGTAATTCTCTACGTACAGAGGGTGACTATGATCTTCTAAAAGTGCTCAGAAACCTAGAGTAGACACCACAGGTTTCCCAATGACAACCAATATTCTATAAAGTGCACAGTGAAGATTTTGGCAGTGATCGGATAGGTTAAAAATTTAGTCAGTGGATTTGGAACAAACAATGATATACTCTTGTAAGAGAAAGTATGAAATTTTTAACAGATTAATTTCTAAAGAAGGAAAGTTTAAGACCCACAGTTGCTGGATTTCCTAGTTGCATGGATATGAATTTGATAATGATGATTATAAATAAGATGACCCTTATGCTTTTTAAAACATTGATTTTCTTATTCTTTCTCCTTATATGTTCTACTAAATATTTTTGGATGGGTTTTCTCTTCTGCTAGAAGGTAAGGTAATGACTGATGGAGACGGACCAGGTGATTCTGGGGTATCATAAATCATATTGTCTTCTTTGAAAGATCTCAGTATTAAGCCACTTTTATGTTGTGGTGAGATATTATTCAAAGAGCACAGAAAGACATCCTGAATAGGATGTCTTAAGTATCATCTTGTTGCTTCATAAATCAGCTGTTTTTGATTTGCTAAACAGAACATTAATACTTCAAAGGATCAGGACCTCTATACTGACAAAAAATGACTTATGTATTTAATTTCTGCAGCATAAATAGGATTTGAGAATGTTCTTTTATTCACTAAGAAATATGGCCCCAAGGAATTTCACAATTAGGAAAATTAATTTCAAATAGGCATTTCTGAGGTTATAACTACTAACACTTTGTAGATTCATCCATGCTTTAGTCAAACCTTTTAAAGATAATGCTTCTGAAAACTTTTTTTATTACACAGAGGTTTTAAAAAGTAAATGTTGCATTTTCTTTAATGTTTGGTATCCTAGTTCTTTTCTATTTCTTTTACATGTTGTCTAATATTACTGTTTGAACACTTTTCAGGAAGTTGCTAAGCATGACTGAGTTGCTAAGGAAGAATTAGTTCAGAATTACTCATGTTATCAGGGCCAAGCACAGCTGTATATTCTCCAGTTAGCACCTCATTTGCAATGGAGACAGTTTCCTGCAAGCCATGGTTAGTCGGTCTCATTTTATTTTTCAGTTAAGCTGTAAATTTGTAAAACAAAGTCAGTTTTGTGCGCACCTAGAGTAAAATACTAAGTTATACATAATTAAAGAAGGATTCTTATAACTGTTTGTTATCCTACACGATTTTTCAATTATTTCTCATTCTAACTCCATTTAAGAGTGCAATATAGACATAATTAAGTAAGATTGGAATCTATTAAGTTCATATGAAAATTGAAAGAAGCTTTTAATCAACTAGCTAATGCTGGAATGAATTATAATCCGCACTGAAATGAAAAAGCAGCAACTTTATCAGAAGATTTGAAATACTGGCTGTTAAAAATGTTTATTTTCCTATGCATAGCATTCCATGTTGCTCAGCATGGTTATCATGGTTATCAGTTTCTCTGTGTACATTCAGACTCTGAATGATTAGGTGAGAAAAGAGGTTTAAATAAATGTCTTATAAATTCTACAGAGCATATGCAATATAACCTTATTAGAAATCTTCATCCTTTTCCCCCCTAATTTGGTCTGTACAAATATTTTATTGTGTGAGCTAATTGTGGTAATGTTTCAGAAAGGCTTCCATTAGTTTTGGGACAAACAATTGTGCAAACGAATCAGTGAAACTGAGTTAGGTGTAGATACCGTTGATCAGCACCATCGATCAAAGAGAACTTTTTTATATTACAGTTGTACAATTTACACACACAGACAGACACACACAGACACAGACACAGATACACACAGACACACACAGACACACACTTTATATCACAGAGAAGTAAGCTCTGCCAAAGATGGCTGCGGTTATTTGTCAGACTCTCAGCTGTACATAACTTTTACGAATGAATAATATTCATAATAGCATTCCTGTGTTAGTCCTATCCATCAGGTACTCTTTTCATAGTTAGAAGGTAAGTAATTAATTTTGGTTTGTGATTACAATCAGTTATAAATTATTAATAATCATGGTGAAAAATGAGAATAAAATTTTAATTTGCAAGCTAGCTGGAGGAAAGCACATTACTCCAATACTCCCTATTTTTCTCCTGGCTCTCTACAAATCTCAAAGTTTTCGCAAGCTTCCTTAAAGATCATGCCTTCTTCTCTGCTCAAGGATGATGCATGATGCAGGACAAGTCTGTGATGCATCCCACATCAGTAAAAGACACAGATGTATTCTGTCCAGAGCTCTGGCCACTTCGACACCCAGCTTCCATGAGCCTTGTCCCTCTTAGTGGCTAGTCTGGGTAGGTGTTTACCAGCAATCACACACTGACATACGTGCCAGTACATGCTTCAGTTGCTGGCTTACCAGGCAGACAGGCCCCTATGACCTGCGACTGCTGCACTCAGACGCTCAGACACAAACATGCTCAAAAAATAGAGATCATCTCACCCAGGGTATGACCTCCACCCCACCCTCACCCTCCTTTGACAGACCTGGGAGCAGCTGAGGCAAAGTGCTGTTTCTGTGACTGGGTGAGTGGGGTTTCCCACCCGTGTTGTTTTGTCTCCTCTGGAATCCTTCACATGCGCAGAGCAAGGCTTTTGTCACATAATCTAACAATATTTGCACGGTCAAGCGAAAACCAAACATCATGCTACAGTGAGATGCTTTGCAGGATTTGGGTTTTTTTTTTCTGTGCCTTTTCAACTCTGAAAATGTAGGAGAAGATAACTAGACATGTCTACTCTAAATTGAAGATCAGCTGAAACAGAGATTTAATGAGCTAAGATAGTTAAGCAGACAAAATAGCTTCTTCAAACAGATATATTTTAAGAAACATTTTTTTGTTTTTCATTTGGTATGTATGCTTCTAGTGGTCCACGTTAGCATTCCCGAAGGCCTTCCAGCTAAGCAGGGAGGGAACTGATTTCAATCAAACCTTTCTAATGCTGCAAAATCTTGGCCAAAGGTTGCCTTCTGGCCTCCAGTACAAGCTGTGTCCTACCACTAGGGCTCAGCAGTGCTGCAACAATAGTCTTAACCCCAAGCATCCCATCTTGCTATGATTGCAGATCTTCCTATTAACATTTTTTTTTTTCTCAGAAAACATACACTGTAAAATTGCATTAAGAAGTAGTTGTGATTGAAGCATTTGGCCTTTCCTATTAGATGATTAATTTTAACAGTATCTGAGTAATAGGATATATTTCCTGCTAGTAGCTCAGCAAGTAGTGGAAAAAAATTATTAATTCATCTAGGGTGCAAAGAAAAATACCCCCTCATGCATGTCAGACAGCAGCTTGAAATGAGAACATACTCCCTGTTCTCATAAGAAAAAGTTTGTTGCTTTGTTTTGCCTTTTTTTTTTTTTTTAAAAAAAAGGTGACTAACTGGAGAAGAATAGCTGCACATATTAGTCAACATGTACTGTAAAATCATGACCTTACTCTAAAACACAAACCTCTTGACATAATTTACAAAGGACAGACTATAGGAAAACAATTTAAATGTGTATGGTTTTATTTGCATTTCAGAATTCTGCATTCACCTTGCCCTGTTCTTTTACTAACCTAATTTCCATCCCTACCTGCTGTCTTTGTGCATCTGCCTCTCGATTAAACTCCACACCTGCAGTGGCTTCAGTTTACTGACCACAGCAAGTAACCATTTGTAGTTTAGCTGAGTTCATCAAGTTCTTGTGTGACTTCAAAAAATTAATAAAATGGAAAATGAAATGAGGTGATTCTTTTGTATTCTTACTTACATTGCTGCTAGACACCATGCTTTGTTGACAAAATAATTTCTCAAATACCTTTATTGTAAAAACAATTCTGTAATAGGATACAAAACATTTTGTGCAATGACACATGCTTAAAATTATGACTGTCATTGTATCCCACTTTACAGGGACAAAAAGTGAGCACAAATATCTACAGACTGAGAGTGAGGTGTTACTGCTCTTGACAACTAGATGCTAAAATTTGCTGGGAAAAGCCCCAAAGTTTTAATACAGAAAAGGTGAGGTGGAATATATATATATTTTTTCCTTTTTTTGCAAAGACACAGTCTTTTTGAGGGATTTTAATAAAAGTGTGCACACGGACTGCAGTCACAGAAGCTTTGCATTCTATTGCAGATGTGTAAGTAGTTTACAATACAGATTTAAAGCATTTAGTGTGTCTTCCAATTTGAGCCAGATAGTTTGGCTTCTAGCCTCATTGTAGGCACTCTGGGCTGTACTTAGACAAAAGAAACATCATTATGGCTAAAATACCGAGGCTATTGAAGAGCACTAATATCAATGTCATTCTGGAGTCATACTGTTTTTTTTCAAAATTTCAAAAAAATTCTGTTACATGTTGTGAGAATAGGACTTTGTCCAATGTTGTTGTGAAAAGTTTCCCACTGTGAAGTAGAACAACTTGACAGTTAGCTGCTGCCCTTTTTCAAAGGGGCCTGCTGTGATTTAGCATTGCTCTCTCAGCCTAATTGGTCAAACGCCAAATGTAAAGTGCTATAAAAATGTAAAATATTAGTGCAGTATACTCTACTTAATTAAGACAGGTTTTTTATTAAATTCCTCCCTGACTACTAATTTAACCTAGAGATAGTAGATTGTAATGACGTCTTTTTAATTGGTTGATATTAGCATAAATTCTGCAGAACAGCTATATGTACATATGTAGCTCATGCCAAGTAGTTAAATAGTACTTTGACAAAAAATGAACTTTAAGGAGATAGGGTAGAATCCTGTACCTTCCAAAAAAATGATGAATCATGCTGTAATGACCAAGACTGCACCCATAATTTCTGAGCACCTCTAGATTCTCAAAGATGGAAAGATCTTATATAGGGCATATGGGAAGTCCAACTAAAGATCATGAAATTCACATACTTGTAATTTCAGGACTACTCATTGGTATAAGATGAAGAAGTTAGGTGTTCTTTCCTGTCTGAAATTCATCAGGCACCCTAGGGTCACTGACTCTAATAACACTTCCATCCTTTACAATGCCTCCTCAGGTAGAACTTCAGATCAGTAGGGGGAGTCTCCAGTCAGAAGTGCTAAACTGCTGAGCATTAATATGCTATTCATAAAGATGAGTCACAGCTAAGTTTCTCAGCAGGCTAGTTGGATGGCAAAGCTGATTTTAAAAGCTCTTGCCACATGCTGCATTTCATTGTTCACTCACTTGTGTTAGTATAATTGT
This sequence comes from Grallaria varia, assembly GCA_013396735.1. Lineage (NCBI taxonomy): Eukaryota > Metazoa > Chordata > Aves > Passeriformes > Formicariidae > Grallaria > Grallaria varia. The sequence continues at coordinate 76,969 of VWZG01011725.1, read as the reverse complement.
GTAGGGATCCCATTGTAAGCAGGGTTATTGAAATAAGTGAAGTTAAAAGAAATCTGCAAAAGGAATAGATTGTTTGTGATAGAGATTAAGTCATTCATCATCCCTGGGGTCTCATAAGTGTTGTATTGACACAGCTGGTCTGATGCTGAATCCCAGTTCAGGCATGTGCAGTTCTGGATGGCTTTGTTCCCAAAATCAGTAGTCTGAAGGACTAACTAGTAAACTGCCTCTCAGATCTCCTTGATGCTAGTTATCAGTTTATGGATGAGATGAGAACGAGTTACTTTTTGGAAGGTGACATGCACATGGAAATGCTATGATTTCTTTTTAGGAAAGTCAAAAATAAAAAAGAAACCCTCCACACTTTTGTAATTTGAGCTCTGGATTCAGCTGGGAAGCAGGACCTCAAAGAGGTTAAAGTTTTCCTCTCCTATTCCATCAAAGAGAAAGAGTTAACTGTATATATTTTCAACCAAAACCAGACTTTGTCTGGTTTACAGAAGTCCTTGGTAAGAAGGAGGTGGAGTTAATACTAGCTTTGGAGCTGTTAATTGCCATGTCTTTTATGAGACCGGGTTCTCTGGTTGCATGAGAAACCAGTAAGTAGTGGCAAATCAGTAGTCTCAGTGAGTCATATTTTAGGCTTAAACCCAGTCTGAGCAAAGCATGATCTTTACCCTAGATTGTCAGTTGCAGTGTCCAAACCAATTGCAATTTGGTGGAGTAAACATCTTCCGCAGCCCATCCTTTCCCCAGTTTCCATCTACTTTTGGCATCCATCTGCTCTTGACATGTGAGCTCTTCAGGGAGAGGACTGCCTCTTTGTGTGGAAAAATGAGCTTGTTATGGGTATTTCTATGAGCAAAGGAGGGTGGTGGGTTTTTTTGTTTATTTTTTCAAAAATCACAGCTCCTTAATGCCTCTCATAAGGAGCTTCTAGCTGGGAGAGGGCAGCAGGAAGTGCTGGAGACAGTCTTGTCTGAAAAGATGGTCACACACTGGACAGCTAAGTATCAGTTTTGGACCTGAACTCTTTAAAAACCAGACTGATCCATGAACAGTATTTATTTAGTCCACTTTCTATTATGTTAGCCTGGATAGAAATACATAACAACGTAAGGTTTCCTGTGATTAACGTAGTATATCATATATTACAAACAAGATTTTCTTCTCAGATTCTATTTACAAATACATGTAACTTCTGCATGTGTGTTCTGGTTTCCTTCATTGATTTATAATACAGATAAAGATAACTAAGAAAAACCTCAGGTCAACAGCTTTGAAGTATTGAGCACTTATGGTTTGAGTTTATCTCCACTGTGAAATGATTCTGCAGCTAAGATGAAACTTAAAACTGAAAGGTCTGATAATAATAGGTTTTTAAATGAAAATGGTCTTATAAGAAATGCAAAATAGAATTGTATTCATTACTCTGGGGACAGTTTTACCACCACATTATTTTTACTGCGTACATATTTCTCTGGCATATTGAGCCAGCTCAGCATGCATAGCAGCCGTAGCCTACTCTTTTTATTAATTAAGAATCCTTTTTTTTTTTTTTTTTTTCCGGCCTGGAAATTAACATTTCCTGTTTAGAAAATGATTTGATTCCAAATTCTATACAGAAATCATAACCCCACACCTTCATGTGCAATACAGTTGAAGCTGAATCTTATCTATCTTGTACTTTTCCTTACCTTGTTTTTTTAACCACTTATTAATGACTCTCAAGGTCTTAAAATAGTCTAGGTATCTCTGCATATAGATTATAAGGCACATATTTAGCGAAATAGCTAGTAAAAATATTTCCAAATAAGTGGATTGTTGTGGACCTTGAACAATGAGAAGTCTGTAGATTTCATTTGAATTTCATCTCCATTCTACACAGATTGAGACTTTCTTTCAGTTGTCTGTTTTACTAGAGCTATGTTATATTTTTGTACCTGCAATTATTTTGGTCAATATAAAGGACATGATTGGCCTTTCTATCAAAATTTCAAATTACTCCGTCTCTGTAAAAATAATAAATTTATCCATATTCATCTCTGCATTTTTCTGAGTTTTTTTACCATTCCATTCTTTGTTGCCTTTTGTACTTTGTCGCTGTGGGTAATTTCACCAGTCTCCATGTGAGTGGAGGTGATTCTTAGGGAGGCATCAATAATGTGATTCTTTGTGTCTTCTCCCATGCTTTTGTACCAAAATTTGGGAAATGAAATAAAACAGAGTTTCTGACTGTTTCAAATTGAGGGCTAGCAACTGAGGAAATAATTGCAGTCACTCTGCTTACTGACAGAAACCTTTTTCTTGTAACTTTCTTGACACTTGATTTTAGAAAGGATCAGAAGCATTTGAATTTCTTTACTTCGTGCCTCCATGCCAGAACTGAATAAAAAAAAGATGCATTAATCAAGTAAAGAAAGCAAAAAAGCTGTAAGCAGAAGCCAGATGAATTGTAAAGATGAATAAAATGCTTTGTCTTTGCTTTTAAAACACTCAGAATAAATGAAAAAACATCATATCAAGTGAAAAGAAATGCTTCTTCTCACTTATTAATTTTTCCTATTCAAATCTGGAGACTTGTATTCTGGAAGTGTATTGTAATTTGATGTACTTTATCAGATTCAGGAGTAACTGGGTGGAACTAGAAGACTTTTCACTTGGGCATCAAATGGATGACGATAGTGGTGAATGGCTGAAGAATCCAACTACAATGGTATTTGATGTGGAATGGAGTCAAGTCACTGTGGTTTGAGGTTGTCTACTGGATTTAAGCTTCTCAAGGTTGATGAAAGGTAATGATAACTCTGTTGAAGGGGTTTAAGGTTGAAACTTGCACTGTGATGTAAAAACCAAAAAAACAACCATAGGTATCTGGGAGTATAATTAAAAAACTGAATTCTTAATGGGTTATTGGTAACCTCAGTCTTAAATATCTAAAGGTTTTTGAGTCTCTGTGTTTTGGGCTGAGATGCTTTCATCTGTCTTGAACCTTCAGTAAAAGAGATTTGTCACTTTTTTTGTTCAGCTTCTAACTTCACAGTAAAATCAGAGTGTAAACTCATTCCTTAAATTTTCTATTTTCTCGATCATTGTTTATGTGACTTGGTATCCCTAACTTCTCAGAAAGTGTGCATGTGGCCAGGGTACTGCTAACGCCATCCCAATTCAGTGGAGCTTTCTTGAGTTTTCTGTGGGCAGCCATTTGAAATATCAGGTGAGGTTTTTGTCCTGTTTCATCTCAGTAATGGCTGGTAATTAGGATGCAATGTGACTATCTTGCTTTGGGAAAAAAAAAAAAA
>VWZG01011725.1:57930-71106 GCA_013396735.1 Grallaria varia | reverse complement strand
GGCTAAAAATGTTGGGGGGGTTTAGTTTCCTTTTTTTTTTTTTTTAATGAACACTTGTGAATTGCAGCGGGGGAGGGGCTAATGCAATGAACCTATAAAGATTCATAAAAGTTCATGGACCAAACACAAGCAGGTCTACTGAGATTACAGTTAGTACATTATATATAAGTAAATAAATTGTCTCAAAGTCTAAGATTAATTCATAGTACAAATGAGACCAGAGATCTTACCACTAATTAAAGTCTTCTGAAGATGGGTTCTGCTTTTCATGAAAAACAGAGGTGTTGAGATTAAATGAACCATTATAAGGGTGACCACCATCTTTCATAGGCAGTACAGCCGTGTTTATGCATTTCACCTTCAAAAAAGCCTAGATGCAAGTATTTGTTAATTAAATTAATCAACTATATGTAGTGATAAATTAGTCAAGAATGACTGAAAATTTTGTTCTCCTCATATTTATTTAGATCACGTTTTTATCATTGACTAAGCAATGGATGTTTGATTTCTGTCTTAGAAAAAAAAAATTAAAGTATTAGAACACCTGAATTTACAGATTACACTGTACAGACTTAAAAAGAAGCCACTGGAGAAGGTGGACTTCTGTGTATGCTCCTAATGGGATAGTTGATTAGCAGAGCAAGTCAAACATGGGGCAGTCCCAGATTCAATCCATTCTGAGGGGTGGCCTCTGTGGGGGAAAGCCAGGGTCGCCCTGTGCCAGACACAGCCAGCTCCAACATGGACCTCTCCAGCGCCTCTAAGAAAATGTATTTAAGAAAGAGAAAAATGTAGGTCAAGCAATGAGGAATAAGGAAAAAAAAAGTGAGAAATAGCACTGTGAGCACCAAAGCCAGAAAAGAACCCCAGAGGGGATGAAGTTCTTCAGGCAGCAGAGCAGAGATACTCCTGCAGCCCATGGAGACACCACAGTGCAGCAGGTACTTATACTGCAGCTCGAGGTAGACCCTGTGCTGCAGCAGATGGATATTTGTTGCAGGGACTGAGGCCCATGGAGGGCCTGTGCTGTTTATCCCAAAGGATTGCAGCCCATGGCAGAGCAGGGGAAACATGAAGATGGAGCAGCAGAGAATTGTTATTGACTGACCCCCTTTCACATCTACCTCCAAGTAGAGTTAGCAGAGTCAGAAATGAAGAAATGAAGCTGAGCCTGGAAAGAAGGGAGATAGGGATTGAAGGAATGATGATTTAGGTTTTCATGCTCGTCATTGAAATATCTTTGTAATTGACAATAATTTCAACTAATTTTTTCTGAAGTAAAGTCTGATTTGTTCATGACAGTAGTCAGAGTTGAATGATCTCCTTGTCTTTATCTCAACCTATGACCTTCCTGTTGGGAAAGTGGAGAAAGAGAGAGACACCAGGTAGGTGAGCTTCTGGCTGCCAGCCCAGATAAACCTACCCCAGAAGGTTATGTCATTTCTGCCAAAAGCTTTCATTTTTTGCTCTACAGAGCACTTATACAAAGTTGTTTGGTTTTCAGAAACTTTAGTGTCAAAACATTTTGGTTTTCCTTTTAGAATGTATTTATTAATTTAATTTTTTTGAATTTTCTTTGGCCTGAATGGGCAGACATAACTGCATAAAAAAATTAAATCTGGGGAGATAGATATGCTGACTTTTCCTATGCTGCTAAAAACATAAATGAAATATGAATTACTCTAAGCCATATGAGGTTGTGCTCTGCAGCAGATCTCATCCATCTCTTTTTTTTGGGTGAAAGTTTCCTGAATGTAAATTATGTCAGACAGAATATTAAGGGTTGAGTGAATTGGATTTTTCCAGTGAAACGTTGGCTTGATCTCTGGTATTTATATAATTAGCTTAATCCCAAACTTGTCATAGACTTGACATGTTTACCCATATTAAGCTCATTTATATGGGTAGCACTCGCACACCACTTCTGAACCAGCAGACAGTAACTGACTGCTGAGAGGCACAGAGGATGAATGGCTTGAACAGCTTTTTGAACTGCTTCTCAGCTGTTTCCTGGTTCTTTTAACACTCAGAGTCCATTTCATGGCAAAATTAAACATTAGTTCAAACTGTCACTGTAGGTCGTTTGAGACAACATGCTTTACTTTGCTTTGAAAGAGTCTCTTAGAGCTAAGAGGGATCTTACTGCCTCTCAGCTGCTAGCTGGCACCGGGTGACTGAGACAGTTTCTAATCGTGTGAGTGAGAACCTTTCCTTCACTGTGTACCAGCATAAATCACCCCTTTCTCATTTCAGCTCAAGCTGCTTCAGAGGAAGAGTACCCCTGCGATCAGGCACCTGTCCCCCCATGTGGATTCAATGGGCATCAGCAGTGGCTGCCTGTTAGTTTTCCAGTGCTTGATGGTAGGGTTTGTGCAGCGCTGTGCATTCTCTCCTCACCTGTGTGGCACAAACCCAGTATTGATAAAGTCAAAGGAAGTTCACATCCATGCTTATCTCCACAGAGGGTTACAGACTAACAGCAGTGGTTTCCTTTGGACTGCAGCTGACGGCAGATGGTGTAAGCAGTCCTCCCAGGGGTTCTGCGGCTGGCTTGGGGGGAACTTCTCAGAGCAGAACCATTAACATAGCCTGTCACTGACTGATTCTCACTTAAGAGACAGTTATTAATAGCTGAAAAATAAACAATGTCTTAAGATGTTTCTCAGCTGAAGTCCCTTTGTACTCATGGGCACACCCAGAGAACAAGAGTGCCAGCCTTTGTCACAAGGTCTGAGTACTGATGTGACTGTCCTTGCTAACTACTTAATTCCCAGTTACCCTGAGCTAGGGCACTTGCTGCTTTGATATTTGGGACTTTGGGTCTCAGGTGTGGGTAGTTGTGTGGGTCTTTCTAGATAATATTCTCAGTGAAGTCTAGAGTTGTATGTCTAACTGCTGAATGCACACTGGACAGAGCCTGAAGACAGGCAATTTGGACCTCAGGAAAAAATACTTCATCAAAAATAATTGTCAAAAGAAAATCCATATTCCATGTCTTTCTGCTTTTCAGTAATGCTCATTTCTATCTTGATGTATTCCATGTATTATGAAAGCAGCCTACAGCCTTCTGAATGTGAGACACATGCATTTTCCACTCCGTTGTTCCATAAGAATGTTCTTCTATGTTCATATTACCGGTGAGGGACTGGTATTATATGTCAGTTTTCTGGAGAATAAACTGATACATTTCCATGAAAGTCTGAACTTCATGAACCCTGCAGATTATGGTCCTCTTTTAACACACAAACCTTAAGTTAAACCCATATAAAAGGCATACTGAGTCCAGACTGAATTACCTTGAGTGTTGTAGTCATGCACTTCAGAAAAATGTAAGAAGCCAAAATTATTTATAAATTATGGATATGCAGGAATAGGCCAGAGATTGTTTATGATTTCCTGTCTCTCCATAGTTAGATTCAGCTGATTTTCTCTGAAGAGAAGGGAAAAGTGAAAGTCATTTTTACATGATAATCCCCTTTCAAACATTGAGAGATGTGTGCCACGTGTGTTAAAATATCAAAAGAAAAATTGTGCATAGTACAGGAGATTCAGAATATAATGTTTATTCTAAAAAATAATTAAATCCATAATCACAGGAATACATATGAAATTCTAGTAGTGTGTTTGAATAGTGGACAATAGGAACATTGCATCTTTTCGTGTATGTCTTGCAGCATATTCTATTACTTTTGCTGTTTTATTTGACAAAGTACTGCTCTTAGACTTTGTCTGATAGCAGGCCATGGAAATATTACCTATTTGGTTTTTTTGGAAAGGTTATATGACACATCCCCTAACTAGCACTTATTGCTTTCCTTACAGCTCAGAATGTGTGCTCTTACTGAGCTAGAAAGTTAATTCCCTTCTGCTCCTTGGAGAGAAGTTTGATTGTCAGATTAGATGAAGTGAAGATTGAACAAAATGAATGGGTCTGCAGTAAGAAAAAGTAAGACCAGTGGGTAAAGCTGCTTGATAAAAAGTAAGATTTGTTCTTTTGTTTTTATATCAAGAAGATATTGATGTCATGTTTCTGACCTTAAAATGCAAGGAAAGGTCTTTGGTTTTGGTTGTGCTTGGCAAATTTATCTTGGGTTTGTCATTGGGAATTCTGGTTCTTATCACCGGAGTTGTAATTTTTGGCAAGTTTACTTATAAGTTTTTCATAACACATTGTGGTAGGTTGACCCTGGTTGGAAGGCAGCTGCCCACCAAAGCTGCTCAATGACTGCCCTCCTCAGCTGCCTCAGACAGAGGGGAGAAAATATAATGAAAGGCTTGTGGGTCAAGATAAGGGCAAGCACTGTTACCATCACAGGCAAATCTGACTCATCTTGGGGAAATTGTTTTAATTTACCACCAATCAAATCAGCGAATATAATGAGAAATAAAAACCACATTCCCTCTTCTCCATCCCCCACTCCCTTTCTTCTGGGGCTTAACTTCACTACCAATTTTTCCTACCTCCTCCCTGCCAGTGGCGCAGGGGGATAGGGAGTGGTGGTTGCTATCAGTTCATCACATGTTGTCTCTGCTGCTCCTTCCTCCCGAGGGAGAGAACTCCTCACACTCTGACCCTGCTCCAGTGTGGGGTCTCTCCTATGAGAGGCAATGCTCCATGAAATTCTTCAAGGTGAGTCTTGCCCACAGACCACAGTTCTTCACAAGCTGCTCCAGCATGGGTCTCTTCCAAGGGGTACAGTCCTGCAGGAACAAGCTGCTCCTCCGTGAGTCCCTTGTGGGGTCACAAATCCTTCCAGCAAACCTGCTCCAGGGTGGGCTTCCCTTTCCACGGGGCCACAGTTCCTGCCAGGAGCCTGCTCCAGCACAGGCTTCCCACAGGGTCACAGCCTCCTTTAGGCATCTACCTGCTCTGACATGTGGTCCCCTAGGGGCGGTGAGTGGATCTCGGCTCCACTGTGGACCTCCATGGGCTGCAGGGGCACAGCTGCCTCACCATGGTCTGCACCACGGGCTGCAGGGGAGTCTCTGACACCTGGAGCACCTCCTCCCCTTCCTTCTTCAGTGGTCTTGGTGTCTGCAGAGCTGTTTCTTTCACATATTCTCCTCCTTTCTCTGCCTGCAATTGTTGTGAAAATTAAAACACAGCAATTTATTCTCTTTCATTATTCCAGAGGTGCTATTACCACTGCTGATGGGCTTGGCCTTGGCCAGAGGCAGGTCCACCTTGGAGCTAGCTGGAATTGTTTCTATCAAACTTCGGGGAAGCTTCTGACAGCTTCTTACAGAAGCCATCCCTCTAGCCCCACGTGCTACAAAAACCTTGCCATGTAAATTCAACACAATTATTAGCCAAATGGAAAATAATATTGGGTTTGACAAATTGATCAAAAAATTAAAAAAAAAAAATATTCAAAATGTCCCAGTTAGGTTACATTTTTCAGAATTCTTATTTCAATAAAAAGATTCTCATGTCAAAATGAAACTTCTACATTTTGGCTAGTTGTATATAAAATTTCAAAATTACCTCATGAAACATTCATAGCTAGAAAAATGAAATATTTGCAATTAATTCACCTGTTTCTTCTTCTTTTCATGTTGATCTGTCAGAGAAAAAACCTTTCTGAAGTCTCAAAACTTCTCAGGATATTGATCTAATTTTCAATGGGCTTTTCTTTGAATTTTTTAATTGACTTTTTTAATAATTGCATATTCATAATTTGAATTCTAGTTTTAATTTTCCTTGTAATTTTTTGTTAGTGCCATTTAAAGAACCCTCTCTAGCTCTTAGTTAAGACTTAAAGGAACACTAATGAGAAAAAAGGTTGAATACATAGGAAATAGGACACTTTTTAGTTTAGTATTTAAAAATAAGGAACTAACAATCACTAAAAAGATTAAGCTTATTCTGTATATTGCATACTGAAATAAGGTAAGTCACTAAATGATACATATAAGTATAGAATATATTTTTGAGGAATCCCACTAGTAATACATTTTTCAGTATATTAAAAAAAATGTGATAGAGACAGCCCAATTTAACAAAATAGTTCCATTGCATAATTCAGTTTCTCTTGAATCAAAATAAAATACATTCCATGAGGCCTCAGTGCCCTCCTAAGAAAACAGTAGCCAAATGAAATCACATTTAAAAAAATATTTTGATTCAACACATTTACCTGTTTGTTGACTGTTCATTATACACATCTATTAATGTTCCAATTCATTTCAATGGCCTATACAAAGAAATAATAGACAGGTAGTGTTTTTCCCTCCCAGACTCCTTCTTGTATCCCCAGTGGTGCCCAGTCAGGCTCCTGCCGAAAAGCTCCCATTCGTGCTGTTCTCTGCCATCAGCGTTCTTGGGAACACAGAGCCACAGAGGTTTCAGTTTTTATCTGGCAGCTACACAGAAGGTGCTGCTGAAGCAGTATTACAGAAACTCCCTAGCATTTGGTACATAGCAATTTACAGGAATTTGAAAAAATTCCCAGCATAACATGGCTTATATAAATAGTTTGATTGAAAACTTTCAGAACCAATTTCAGTCTGAGAAAATGACTGTTCTCTCTTGCCTCTGTATATGTTCTTTAATGCTACTATTCTAAAACTTTTGGGAGAGCACAAGATTATTTTCTGAAGAAGCCGGAAAATATTTACAGACTATTTGAAACCAGTGATTGAATATGAAGTGTTTGGGGAGGCTTGAAACAATTATGCAGTTTGATAACAAAGGGATAAACTTTTAATGCTACCAGTGAATATGTAAGTAAATAGTAAGGGAATTTAAAGGAAATAGTCTTTTAAAACATCCCACAGGAGCAACAAGACATATGTTGGGGTAGAGGCAGCACGATTCTTATCTTTCTCAGGTAAGAGGCTCATTTCAGAGGAAGTGTTGTTTTTTCAGCAATGAATACAGAGGAATTCTTCAAAATACTAGTACTAGAATTCAGGACTTTCTGCACTCTGATGTCCTCCTCTACCATGGTACCTAAAGCATCCTGTTTGTTTAAGTGCAAACTGAATCATGCCCTAAGCCACCTACCTGCCTGGGAAAAGCAGTCAGTGGCCAGCCTCTGTTGACCAGCTGTTCTCAGAAGTTATATGTATTCAGTGAAATACACTTTTTTCTTTCTGACAAATATATGTTTGTGTTTCAGCCTGTAGTATTTCAAATATTGCTGTTTGTCCAGAAAATATTTAGTTTTGTATGTTCTAAGAACAAAACAGGTTACAACAATAACAACAACAACAACAACAATAATAACAGCAATAACAATAAAAATAAAAACACATTCTGCTTATTCAAGTAAAGGATTATTCCCAGCACAATATGAAGAATACAAGGATGTGACAAACAAAACTGATAAATTTTTCACACCTGAAAACTTAATCTGTTGCAAAATTAATCACATATTTGATTATCCAAAAGAACAAATGTATTCTGTCATGTGTTGTGAAAGAAAAAAAAGAGCGATTAAGACAACATCTCATGTAATGCCTACCTGGTAAATTTCTGATTATTCATCTGTGAAAGGCCATTACTGTTAATGAAAATGTGCCATGTAGTACAATGCTGCTATGGGCATCTTCATTTAATATTTCAATACCCTACTATATTGGAATTCATGACACCTTTAAACTAAATGAAAGCACAGATATCTAATCATTGTTTGGAGAAAAAATTATATACAAAGCTGAAGCTTGGAAATTGTCCAGACTTTAAGACAGCAAAATAGTGTATTATCACTGGTTTTGGTGGCAGCTAAAAAGGTCAGTAAGAAACATTATTAATATTAGATGCAGAAGCAAGCAAAGCTTGGACTTTTATTAATTCAAAGCCTTGCATAGTTTTCACTAGACTTTTAGCTACTCTGATTTGGCTGTTTGCTGTATTCTTCAATGTTATTCAGAATTTATTTTCCACATTTGCCCTTTTACCTTTTCCCATTGTCCTAACTTCCCCTCATTTCCTTTTTCCTTTTCTTTCAGTGTAGCTTCGACTAGACCTAATTACCTTTCACCCTATTAAATATGTGAATTAAAACATTGTTGCCAGTCATCAGATAACTTATTGTGTCCTCTTTTTCCTTCTGCTTTCCTGTGTTTCGATTGTTTTAGTTCAGAGCCCTTTCAGATAAAAATCCATGTATTTCCCCAAGCAAAGGACCTAACACATCTGGGCTCCATGCTATGGTCCCCCTTGGTTACAACCCGAAAAACAGTGATTAGCATCCACAAAACTACTTGTTATCAGCTTGAATTAAATACACTGTAGTCTGTGTTTGGTATATGTTCACTTTATGTGTTTGTAGATATTAAATTAACCTTCAGGAGGAGACTATCACATAGGTACTAGAAATCTGCTATGTTAGTTATTACAAATTACTTATCTCAAACCTAATATTTATAGTCTCATACCCAAAGCACAGAGCAAGAATTTTTCATTCCATTCTAAGAGCTGTCTGTGTATATCTGTGTACATCAATGATACCTACATCAGAAAGTAAAATTTCAGTACCAACTAGATCACAAATTACATTCTGAAGACCTTCCAGTGGTAAAAGTTAACTTAGTATCTGCCAGCCATTATTCTGGGCATATGTTTTGTGTTACAGAACTTGGGCAGGTAACTAAGTAGATTACATACAATCTAAATTTAGGAGTCCACCATCCAGCAAAGTGTGTAAACATAATCCCACTGCAATGCATAGGAATTTCATCACAGACTTTCAATTGATGTGATGCTGTGAATAATGACATGCTTCTGAGTTATATATATATTTCATTAGAAAATTTATATCATGCTGTCCTTTTATGAAGACAGCATTGTATATGTTATGATGCAGACTGAAAAAACATGTTATTTGAGACATAATAAAAACAATCAGTAGATCATATCTGGTTTGGATTTCTTTATTATTAAGCATGGGGGATAAAAGAAATTCCTGTCTAACGCAGGTATTTTCAAGGGTGGTCATCCCTGTAATGGCTGAGCACGACATTAGTGTACAGATATAGTCTGTGTATTATATGCCTTAACAACTGTGTTTGAGCAACTATAAGCTGTTGTCTGGGAATGCCTGTAAGAATAGAATACAGACAGAACAGGGTGGAAAATTTGGGCTCTTTATAGCTTCCTTGGAGTGGCTTCCTCTGGCATCTAATACCAATAATATGCTGCATATATTTATTCAATTTACTATTATATCATTATTGGTGGAGGTAAAATAATGATGCACAAATTTAGACTGAACTGTAATGGAAATCCTATATTCTTCAGATGTGTATTAAAACCAAGTGAGTACATTGTATCACTAAAATAAATCTCAAAGAAATTCAGGAAACACTTGTTAAACTGCTATTTTAAAGGGTCATCACTTAAGTCAGCCTCTTAAACTAGAGATTGTCCTTGATCTCTTGCAAAAGCAGCCAGTCCTTTAACCCTCACAGAGATCCAGAGATAACACTTTTCAGCATAAAGAGGTAAGCCTCTTTCCCTTTCAAAATAAAAGTGTAATAATTTTTTTTTTTTGGTCTGTGAGAGTGACTGAGCACTGACACGTCACCCAAGTTGGTTGTAGAGTTTCTATCCTTGGAGATTTTTAACAGCTGTCCAAACAATGTCCTTGGCACCTTGCACTAAAAGATCCTGTTTCAGTAGGTAAGGTGCACGAGATGACCTCCAGAAGTCCCTTCCAATCTCAGCCATTGTGTGATTAAATGATAAATTACATTTGTTGCTAGAATCACTTTCCTATTTCTCAAGTTCTTAGGTAATGTATGTATTGCTCACTGTGCAACGGCAAGAAATCCATAGCTGTAGATGGTGAGAAGAAAGGTTGGACATACCAGCTGCAGGCATCTTCCACATTGGAGTCAATACTTACACTTCAGAAAATATTTTCTGCTACTAGAAACTAGGAGAATTACTGTATTATTTTTAAGAAGATCTGTTATTTTAGGAAGATGTTAATAACTCTAAACAAGGATTTTTTCCTGTGGTTTCATTCATGTAAACATTCTTATCATGGGAAAATTTAATTTTTACCATAGCCTATTCTTCTAATATGTTAAGATCTGAAAATATTAATCAGTGCTATTTTCTGTTATTTATATATGAGGTTACAGGGAAAAATATTAAATAGAGTGTGGTAGATTTAGCAAAAATCTTTCTGTATATTGCTTCATACAACAGTCAGTCTGACACTTCCTACATGTAAGCTCCTGCTGTATTTGACACTTATTGGGTCAAATCTTCACTTTGATATCCGAAAGAAGGAGTTATTTTAAAGAATTCTGTGTTTTAATCTATTTTGCATATGCCAATTTTGATTTAGAAAGTTCTTTTTGACTGAATCAAAGCGTCTTTACTGGCGTGATGAAAAGTACCCTTCTAAGCAGCACATTTCTGCCAGGTTTCAGCTTCTGAGCCCCAGCTATTTCTGTGCTAGATGTTTGTAAAAAGTGGCAGTGAAATATATGATACTGAAGCATTTTGATTGATAATTATTTCATTTAGTCTGAACTGTTTCAACTCCCCCCCTCTCATGTCCTAAAGATTATCCTTGAACTGATATTAGCTCTTGATATTTGGATAGGAGATACAATGTATTGGGTTAGCCTGAGATGATGTTCATTTCCCCGCAGCAGCCCTCACAGGGCTATGTTTCCCATTAGTGGCCAGAAAGGTGCTGATTACACGCCAGTGTTTTGGCCACGGCATCAGCACTGTCTCCCCAACATTCTCCTCCCTCCCATCCCATCAAGGACAGTGTCCTGGGAGAAGACACAGGTAGGCCAGTGGACCCAGGCTAGCTGGGGGGATGTTCCATACCATGTGATGTTAGAGAGGAGAGCTGGGGAGGGAGGAGAAAGGGAGGGGTATTTGTTGTTTACAGTGTTTACCTTCTGAGCATTCATCGTGGGTTGGGGAAGCCCTGCTTCCCTGGAAGTGGCCAGACATCGCTAGAGACCGGGAAGTGGACAATAAATCTTATTTACTGCTTTGCTTGTGTTATCACAAATTTTGCTTTGTTAAACTGCCTTATCTCAATGTGGGAGTTGTTTTTCCATCTTACTCTTTCTCCCCTGTCTGACTGGGAAGGGGCATGATAGAGTAGTTTGGTGGGCACCTGGCATCCAGTCAAGGTCGACCCACCACAGATAATACGAAAGGATTAATGGAGAAAATGTCAGCCAGGCTTTACTTTGTGAGAAATATTTTCAGTGACAATATCTGCGCATAAAATAAATGCAAAGTCCAGAGTGTCTCCTTTTACAAAATGAGGACTTGGTACTACAGCCACCTTTCCTCCAGATGCAAGTTGTCACGGGTTTCTGTACAACACAGACTCTTCAGAAGCATCTCAGATCATTTGTAAGTACAAATAAAAAGTCCAGAGGGGCTCACCAGTGATCTGTTTTCTTTCCCAATGCACACAACTTCTCAGAGATCTCCACATTCACAAGTGAATGAGATCCTGCTCTGCTTGGAAAACTGTCGGGAGATAGCAATGTCCTTATGGCTATACCTGAGCTAGTGGTGTGGGATGGATGTAGGTGAATACTGTGGTCTGCATCGGACCTGATTTTATCTAGATGTGCACTAGTCTCTTCTCACTTCTTCACAGAGAGGGAAGAAGAGGCAGTGGTGTGAGAAGATAATGCACTGCACTCTAGGCTTGAGTCTCATCTGGAGGAATATGGCACTGGGATCCTGGAGTGCTGCACTGAGAGCGAGCTCTGGGAAATCGTTTATCTTTGGCAGAGTGTGAAAAGTCTGCTGCTGTAAGCATAGGAAATTTTTGCAGTGCAGAAGTGTTATCATGAGTCTTACATCATCCTGCAAACCACATCATAATTCAGGTTATATTTATTGTCCTGGTTTTATTTTCTTTTGTTTTAAGAACTCTCTGCTAGACCTAAAGGACTTGAAAAAGACTAGTCAGTGTGCTCCATTATTTGAATCTCAACATCCAATCTATTTTCTCCCAGAATAAACTGCATGTGAGAAACACCAACTGATGTCCAGAAAATAATGAAAAAACTCTACTCAGACTACTTAAATCTCAGTGATAATGAAGCTTGGTGGTTGTTGTATGGCAGTTCTGCTAGGCTGACAACGGCTGCCAAATCAAGATTCAATGACTTATATGAAGAAAATGAACATTACATACTGTCACATTATTCTTTATTTTGTCAGGTTGCTGGATTGGATAAACTTTTTGTTGTTGTTTTATCATTTTCCCTTTTCAGAGTATGTTAGTTATTAAGGAAATAGTCATTGTCATGAGTAAAGATTAATCATAGCATCATGGGCAAAATAAAACTGGCTTATATATTAGATAAACATTTTTGTAAAAGTTTGAGAGCTAATGAAGATCTTTATGATGTTTGTAGCTGTTCATACGTGTGCATGTACCTAAATACATATATACATAACTCATGAAGCTGAGTTATGCAGCTTTTTATTCACAGTAGGCTTGAAAGGAAAGTAGATTATACAAGGTGTCCTAAAAGAGACTCTGGTAAAAACTTTTTAAGTATTTGTACAATGCTCTTAGGCATGTGGTGTGATTCTTGGGGAGTCCTGCACACGGGCAAGAGTTGGACTTCATGATCCTAATGAGTCCCTTCCAACTCAGCACATTCTATGATTCTATGATTTGTCTTATGACCCTATCTTGTATTTTTCATGTCATATATTTTGAAGTGAGAAATTTTGGGAGGTGTGTTAGGGTTGTGCCAAAATCTACAGGATATAGATAAGAAATACATAGTAATATTTATTTATACCTCACTTCTCATATTGTCTTCTTCGGGGTAATTGCTTAGTGTATTTAGAAAAATGAATCCTTTGGTCACAGTTCTTTATGCTGCTCATTCCTTTCAAAACTCTAGAGCTATAAGCTGGACTGAATGAAAATAAAATCTGTACTATGAGAAGATCTATGATACAGGAAGGCAAAAGACCTTTTGCACCATTTTTGTGTCACATAAAGTCATTTTGTATGAGATCAGGCTAGCTATAGATTGCCCATATTTAGTGTTAAATGCAAGTAGCATATTATTTTTTTTAAATATTCTTTAAAAGTCAATGAAAACTTCTTGATTATAACTGAATAAACACCCAGGAAAACAGTCATGTATAATTAACCATAAAGATTTGCAAATGATAATGTTTTCGTTTTTGACCACCCGCAAGATAAAACA
>VWZG01011725.1:19054-57924 GCA_013396735.1 Grallaria varia | reverse complement strand
ACCACCCGCAAGATAAAACACCTGTAAATAAAATGAAAAGAAATGCTCATTTGTAGATGAAATAGATTTGCATGGAGATACTGGCAAAACTCCTGCAATCAAGTAAGAAAAATAATTTTTTTTTTTTTCCCCTCAAGACTTTACATATGGGATAACTAGTTACTTTTTTGTTTAGAAATCTTCACTTGATACTCAATTCAGCTCCATTCTGAACTGGACAGAATCCAAGACAGGTTAAACTGGGAAGTATCTTCTTAAATTAAAAATAATAGATACCAATACCTGTATTTACTTCACACCCAGAGTAATTTAAAATGTGGTTTTGGATTGTAGCTCTCGCTGTGAAGTTCTACTCCCTCTTTTCAATTGCCTAATTGTTTGATTTCTAAAATACTGTACATGGGAAGCTGATTTAAATTTCTGGAAAGTAACAAATTTGAAAAACTATTAGAATCATATATATTTTGTTTATTCAAAGTAGATTTTGAGCTACAGCATAGTTTTTTAGACCATTTTTATCACTCCTTCAAGTCCCTTCTTAGTCCAAGAAAACCCTCTTCATTACCTAGTTATGGATAGGATGAATTAGTCTTTTGTTTGCGACACTTCCTCAGCAAGAGATCAAAATAAAGTGTTTTATTTTTCTTGACAGTTTATTTTTTCATGACTGTTTCTTTTCTTAAATTTTGTATCACAGCCTTTATGGTTCCCCTGATTCTTGGGAAGGTTTTCTCTATTGATTACAGGATTCTCAAAATTATTCCTCTTCATTGACATCATCACATTTAATTCAGCATGAATTTTTTCCTTTCTGTACCAGTTGCAAGAATGTAATTTAAATTGCCAATGGAGATTATAAGTAGGGTTTTCGGGCTTGCTAAGCCCTGTCAATTGTCTTCTTCCATTAAAGACTATGATGAACTTTCCCTGACTTCAGAGGAACAGAAATAATCATAAGCTGAAGCCTTTCATTCTGTGAAAAGCAATTCCTTTTTTTTTTTTCTTTTACTCTTCCAAAATATTTTAGAAAAGGTGCCGTCCAAAACTTCTCTTATTTGAAATTGGAAGACTTAGTTTCCTGTTTATCCTTATTTTCTTATTGTGTGATACTCAAAAAGGCAAGGACATTTTGGCTGTGGAAAAAGTGTACTAAAACCTGAGTTAGGTGGTTATTTGAACTGGGTTGACAGCTACTTTACCTCACTGAATAGCAAATCTNCGGGGTAATTGCTTAGTGTATTTAGAAAAATGAATCCTTTGGTCACAGTTCTTTATGCTGCTCATTCCTTTCAAAACTCTAGAGCTATAAGCTGGACTGAATGAAAATAAAATCTGTACTATGAGAAGATCTATGATACAGGAAGGCAAAAGACCTTTTGCACCATTTTTGTGTCACATAAAGTCATTTTGTATGAGATCAGGCTAGCTATAGATTGCCCATATTTAGTGTTAAATGCAAGTAGCATATTATTTTTTTTAAATATTCTTTAAAAGTCAATGAAAACTTCTTGATTATAACTGAATAAACACCCAGGAAAACAGTCATGTATAATTAACCATAAAGATTTGCAAATGATAATGTTTTCATTTTTGACCACCCGCAAGATAAAACACCTGTAAATAAAATGAAAAGAAATGCTCATTTGTAGATGAAATAGATTTGCATGGAGATACTGGCAAAACTCCTGCAATCAAGTNTTCCTTTTTTTTTTTTCTTTTACTCTTCCAAAATATTTTAGAAAAGGTGCCGTCCAAAACTTCTCTTATTTGAAATTGGAAGACTTAGTTTCCTGTTTATCCTTATTTTCTTATTGTGTGATACTCAAAAAGGCAAGGACATTTTGGCTGTGGAAAAAGTGTACTAAAACCTGAGTTAGGTGGTTATTTGAACTGGGTTGACAGCTACTTTACCTCACTGAATAGCAAATCTACACCAGCTATTCATTTTGATCTGTCTCCACTAATTTTGTTAGTTTTTAATTCTTCCATCTATGGAGAAAAATTATTAAATTGTGAAATTTAGGATACAGGCAGTGTAATTTAGCATAGCTTCATTAGAACATTGCCTGTTTTCATAATTTTAGGGTCTGAATTAGAAAGACTGGAATGACATAATGTATTCCTATGCTGAAAGGGGCTTAATAGTGAATTACTAATTTAGCTTATGTGTGTAGATGAAACGTATTTTCACAATGCATGATAAGTTTCTTTTGTATATTTTTTTTAATTTCGGAGAACCTCTTACAATATGGTTTTGTGTGTGTTGCTTTTCATGTTGCAGAACAAAGAAAACTAGGTGAAATAAGAACATTGTAGGATTTATTAGTTCTGGATTCTGTAATATTTACTGAGAGTTCAAAGCACTTATGGCATTACCACTGGGGACAAGGGAGGTTCAATAAAATTTTGAAAAATCAGCAGTTTATTTTTGTGGTTTTTTTGCTACTCTTACCAGAAGTTTCCTGCTGAGTTTAGCCAGAGCCTTACTGTCTTTCCAAATAGAAAAAAAAAAAAAATTCTTGCTAAAATATTGAAGGAATAATTAGCAATGCACATGATAAATGAATAATATAAACCAGTCTGGACTGTGCATTGAAGTACATTTATAAGTTTAATATCCCCCAAATGGAAGACACTGTGAAGAGCATTACTTGGTGAACATGAAATAGAAGAGTATATTCTGGTAAACAAAAACTCTGGAAACAATTTGAGAAGCCCAGACATTCAGTTAGATATCAGGTCTCAGCATGATTAGCAGATGTCCCAGTCTGGTCCTTGACTGTAGGAACAAAATAATAGTCACAGAAATAGCTAAAGTAGATTACAACCATAAAAATTATTGATGATTCCCATTTTTTTCCTTTTGGGGAATCAGTAGTTTCAAAAGATTGTTAATAGATTATGAGGATTCCTCCCCACTCTCATCTCCCAAAAAATCTCCCAACAACCCAAATCTCAGTGTACTCTGGAAATGACCTGTTTGCATAGTCAGCATGTGCAAACACTCATACATTCAGACCTGTACGCCATACATTAGGTGTAAGAAATTTTGAGCTACTGAGTTTTTCCAAACATCAAGCCATCTGACTAATTAAATACCTGCATGAGAAACAGATTTGTGACTGAAGATAATTCCTTAAGCTGTCACAAAAACATCATTCAAGGAAGAGTAGATTCAAAGACTGAAAATGAAGTCTAAAAAATGGGAACAAAATGAAACAGGTTTTTAATTACAAAGATAAATTGGAGCAATTCATTCAGAGAACCAGTGAATTTTGTTCTGTTTAAGAACTTCATATCAGGACTATATTGTTTTATGAAAGACATGTTATAGAATAAACAGAAGTTGAAGACTTGATATAGAATGTGTTCATTATCCTTTTGCATGGAAGATATGTTGCTTCCTGTTTCTAATATCTGAAATTCTAAGTCTTGTTTTTAACATGACTGTGCTATTTGCAAGAGAGTTATAGCCCATACAAATAGCCAGAGTGCTGTCTTGACACACATAGCACTTCTCATACAATAAATAAGGCCCAAAAAGACAGCAATGAAAATGGTAACAAAGGCAATTCCACCTGAATAAGGAAAAAATCCAAAAAACAACAAGCCAAACAGAACAACAAGAAACCAGTGAACCAAACAAAACCCTAAAAACCAACACATCTCTAAAATGAGGGGAATAGGTTTGTAATTGGACACATCATGGAGCTGGGAGGGCAAGCTAGGTACAGAAACTGAATGTTGCTTACTGCACAATGGCTGAGACAGCTGAGATGATCTCCTTGCAGATATCAGAAATGCCACAAAAACACAGTGAGTAATTGAAGTGCCTGTCTGAGCTGGAGGCAATCTGTGACTGCTAAATTCCTTCAATGTGTCAGCTCATCTGGAAACGCCCAGGCACGAGTGATAAAGGTGAGGAGGAGGAATAGGTTGCTTCTGAAGAGTGATGATATGTTTTAGGGGTCATTATAGCAACGTACTGAATCTCACCATTTCTGTGCAAAAGTAGTTCTGTTATGGAAGAAAAAAATAGGGGAAAAGAAAGAATTTTCCAGGGAAATTAAACACATTTAAAAATATTTTTTAAAAATGAAAATACTTAATATAGGGATGCCTGAGGAAAGTCTAAATAACTTACTGTGTTTGTTGTCTTTCACTTCTTAGTAAATACCCTGGGTTCCTTATGTCAGCCACATGACCTTGCTACAAACAATAGTACAAAGTATATGGCCCCTGATGCAACACATTCAGATGGAATTTTGAGGTTTCTGTGCATTCTGGATATATATATGTAACTGAGGGAATTCTGAAGTATAGGCCACACAATCCCCCTTTTCCTTCCTCTTATGGGGTCAATCAGGATATATTATGCAGAGCCAGCCTTTAGGATGTACTACTTGCTAAACAAAGTCAACAGTTGGTAAATTTAGTTTCGAGCTAAGCCTTTAGGCCACTTCTGCTCTTTAACTTAGACGTGAAATTTAAATTTTATGATGCTCTATGCAGTGCTCAGGTCAGATTTGATAACACTAATTGCAGAGTAGGAATAATACTCTGCTTGGGCGTAGTGGCACAGAGTATTTCTCAGCTACCACATTGCCTTGCGTGCAGTTGCAGGTACATATTTTCTTTTCAACTTCTCTTGCTTTTCTGTTCTATTCTCACAAACCAGGCATGGATCAGCACATGGAGGAAATTTTCAATGAATTGAGATGGGACACAGGATGGTAATATGCTACTTTGTTTAATAAAATGTAACATTTCTAAAAATTGCAATTTGTTGCACTTGTATGCACAGAGGGTCGTACAAGGTATGTTTTTTAACAGGAGGTATGATTTTTAACAAGTTGATTTCTGTCCTCCGGCTTCACTGCATCAAAGATCCATCCACATAGTGCTAGCTACTGTAAATGTATTTAGATTCATTTATCTCCCCACCCGCTAAAACACCATAGCAATATCCCATAGTATTCACAAGGCCAAATTACATAATCTTTTCTCATTAGTTTTGTTACTTTAATATTATTCATAGGGCTTATCATTGAGAAAAGTAACGCTTAAAGTCAAATGGGAAAATATATAAAAATCTGTATTAAAAGCAAAACTATCAAGATTTAATGCATGACTGGTGCCCTTTAGTGAACATATAAAATTAAATTTACAAGAGAAATAATAAGATTTGTAAGATTAATGGATTGTTCGCACTTAAAGTCAAAATTTGGAAGTAAATTAACTTTTGAATATTCTCAGGCACTAAACCAGAAACTCATGACCCATTTTCTCATGGAACAGAGACATTTGGAAAAGTGCAATCATCTCAAATAAAAAGCCTTAAGTCCCCAGAATATACATTTTGTGTGTGCATATATGTGTGTGCACATGAATACATATATTAACCTTTTCTTTTAGAGTGGATTAATTTTCTGCAGCTTTAGTGTTGTGTTGAACACAGAAGCCTTTGTTTATCAAGCAGGTTTGTAGCATAAGGAAGATTGCTGTAGGCCAGCATCATGGGATCATATCCTCTGGTGAAGCTGGTGTTCTTCAGATTCTTTCCACACACTCAATTGTCACTGCAACAGCTGTTCAAATGAGGACTGTTGGTGCTGATGACATTGTAAGCACGCAGTGAGGCCTTCACTCTTGGTATTCCCATTCATTCAAACAGATGGGAGAAGCGTAAAAGAGATGACCTCTTTGAATCCACATGGCTGACTTTAATAAAATCGTTTAACCTAGTTCTTCCTCCTCCCAAGGTTGTGAAAGCCAAGAGTGAAAGACAAAAGGACAAGTTTTCCTTTACATTCTTCCTATCTTTAATATACACAGTCCTGGTTTTGTTTTATATGCAGGTTGTCTTCTCTGCAGTGTCAGAAATTTCAAATTTGCTTGGAGACCTAGAATAAGATCTCAAATCAGCAGTGGATGAGGAATAATAGGCCAGCATTCTCATGGATGGTTAGGCTTTCATCTTGCAAGCTTTTCTCATATCAAATAGTTCTATATGGAATTTCTCCATGCTACATGATGTTCACCTGTCACTGTGCTGGAGGTCATCCCAAAGCCTGTGTGACGCTGAGGCTTTACTTTGAAGATTTTTGGATGAAGGTTTACTGCAGAGAAAAGCTAAGGGTAGAGAGAGAACTTTCTCTTCCCTCCCCCTGATTACTGGTTGATATCATACATGCACCATCTCATGTGACATGAATTAAACTGTATGGTTCCCTGATATTCCTCACTCCATTGGCGTGTTCATCTACCTTTGAATTTAAAAGAATATAAGTAGTGTCTAACAGCCCTTGACACATGGTTAATTGCAGTCATAGAAATTATACAAGATTAGCCTTTCTGTGTTTCTGTTCACTGTAAATAACAACCTCGATTTATTTTATGATTAATGACATTATTCATACCCCTAATATCATATTCTCATCATCAGACAATAGTAATGAAAGTTTGTTATGAAAAGATGATAAATCATCTAATAAATTTTTCTTACTGTTAATTCACAGAAAGAGAAGAATATTTGAATGTCACTGCAGTTTTTAGAATATTGACTTTACCATTTTATTGATAATGCAGTTGTTTCTCCATACTAATTATGTTAACTGAAGCAAGACAAATACACATTGGGCTGTTTTATATAAAATTAACAGTTCATACATGCAAGTGCTTTTTCTAAATGTATATTACAATCTTTTACACCATCTGGCAGATTCATCCACCTAACAATCTTGTCAGGATTTTAGACCAGTCTGGATTTCAGATTCTATTAGGCTCATCCTTTTCTATAGTATACCTTCACAGACTGCACACTTAATAAAACATATCCTGAAAAGGGAATAATTCTTGGACTTTATTTGGTGTTTTTTCACAACAGGATATAGACACAGTTTCTTTCAACTTTGCCCTGAAAGCACCAGGGTCAGAGAAAAAGGAAAAGGAGGAGGTGCTCCAAGTGCTGGAGCAGATTCCCCTGCAGCTGCTGGAGGATACCCCAGGGAAGCAGGTAATTCTATGCAGCATATGACCATGCCGGGGCATGTGGATATTTGTGGGAATGATGGCCTGTGGACAATATACACCAGAGCTAATTTATCCTGAAGGACTACAACCCTTGGAAAGTACCCACATTGGAAGAGAGGAAAGGTGTGAAAAGGAAGAAGTGAAAAGAGGAATTGTTATAGACTGGTTGCAAACTCCATTCCCCATCTCTCTGTGCCACTTGAGATGGAGGGCATTAGGTAGAGAAACTGGGAATGAGAGAATGAAGTTAAGTCTTTTTGGCCCATGATGGTAACTGGTAAGTGATTTCACTGTCTTTATCTCTGACCACAAGTTTTTCCATCTTACTTTCTCCCCAGTCCACTTCAGGAGGGGGAGTGAGAGAGCTGCAGGATGGGTGTTTGGCCACCGGCCAACGTTAACCCATCACATAATAAAATGATGATCAAACTTTCTTGAATAAGGACACTTTTCTTTGTTTTCCCTAAAATGTGCTGAATTTTTGATAGGTGAGTAGTTAGAAAATTATGGCTGCTGATCTTACATTAAGTCTTACCTAATTTTTATATCGTACTTCCTATTTGCTGCCTATATGTTTCTGTAAAGTGTGATACTTTGCACGCTCTCTGGAGTTGGCCCTTTATCCTTATTTAGGATTAGGTGTTAAAATCAAATTTTGCTTTTGACCATGCCTAGACTTCATGCCTTAGATGTTATTAGAAACTGTATATAGCACAGTTATATCATTTTACTATAAGAAAACTTATTTTTCACCTGATCTTTTTCAATCACTATTTTCTCTGTTTTGAATTAAAAAAATCAGAATTCATAGCAAAGTACACTGGCAATCTGCTTTTGATGTGACATTTGCAATATGTTGTTGATTATTTACTCAGTTTTTTTTCATCTCCATTTTTTCCATGTTTTTGCTATAGGCAGAGACCAAAAAATTGCTCATGATTTTTTTTAAAGCTACTACACAGCTGAAATGTAGCAGCTGACTACATGAGCACTTTTATATGAGAGCTAAAACAAGTCTACTTAATGCACTGAAATTCAGTAATCATAAAAAATAATCATAAGACTGTACCTTTAGTTCACCTTTAGACCTAGAGGAACAAAATGTTCAGCAGTAAATTTTGATTACTATGATCCTCTTGCTTCCAACTTGTTGTGGTATATTCACTTCCATATTTAATATGTCTTATTATAAGCAGCATTTGCAAACCACTTTGTAATGAAATACTATATTGATGACTTGTACATAAATTGTGGAAGTACTTTGCCTTGTCATGCAAAGTTGGCCATAATTTTTGGTAAACCCAATGAATGTAAATGAGTAAATACTTGTTATTGGAAAGTCATAAATTCTCTCAATATGAACAAACTCAACAATGTTTTTCTATGGCATGAAAACAGAGACTATAGTACGTTATGGTTCTAGAGACTATATTTAAATGTGTTATTAGGTTTTAACTTCAGACAACACACTTTGGTGCCATATTCTTTAATGTCATGAGAATACAGTGCTGCACCTATGGTAATAAAGCCAATCTAAAATGGTTAGAAAGCTACCATCTAAAATAATAATATGTGAAGCCAAAAATCATAGAACCACAAAACTGTTAAGGTTGGAAGGGATCTTAAAGATCACCTATTTCCAAACACCCCACCATGGGCAAGAACACCTTTCACTAGAACAGGCTGCTCTGGGCCCCATCCGTCTTGGCCTTTAGCACTTTCAGGGATGGGGATATATCTGGACAAGACAGTGCCACTTACAGTTAAAAGAAAGAAACTTTGCTCAAGGTTGATACAGAACAGATTAGTCTGAGCACTATTTTCACAATGATGTATATATTCCATAGGGTTTGGAAATGTACAAACATTGTCCAGTTCCTACCTCTGCATCTAAAATTTGGGCAGAGAACAAGATGTGTTTTTCTGGATGCGCATGGTTAAACTGGATGAGGTTCTTGGCAATCCCTTCTCTCTGTCTCTCTCAAAGTTGTTTCTGAGGCATCCTTAGTAACATATCTTAGGACAATGCCTGAATGGTATGGCATCCATTGCAGATTTATGCTGGTATAGATGTTGACTTTATGACTGACAAAGTACGACGGTTGATTTATGGGGGGATCACGTCCCGATAGCGGGAGGCTTTTTCTCCGTTACATTGCCGGGAGCCTTCCTCCCCCCACTAGTTTTCCCCCCCCCCCAAAGGGCGGGTCCCAGGGTGCCCCGCAGAGAGACACGCAGAGACCACTGGAGNGACAAAGCCACCTGGTGCAGTTCTATGAAAAACTAGATTGTCTCAGGTAATAACAAATCCAAGTCTGATCAGTGTCTTATGTCAGTGAAGACCTAGTTTTAATGTATTCAAATTTTGCTGATTTTCTTTGAGAGGAACTCTAGGCTTTCAAAGCATTTGTACCTGATTCTAAGGCATTTTGTTCCAACTGTCCCTTGGGAGCGTGGCCAGTTGTGTAATGGGTTTTGCTGAAAGGGTTTAAAGATTCAAGCTCTCGTAGACCTATCAACAGGTGAAATTTCTGTCTTACACAGAAAATTTGGACAAATATTCTCTTTGCTCCAGGTAAGGATTATCCTTACTTGCCAAATCAGAATGGTTACAACCTTTTCTATTATACTTTGAGTGACAATCAGGTAGAGGAATCTTATTCCCCATGAAATCAATATCTATTAAGTAAGGTAGAAGAGTGTAACTTTTAGGATTTGATGCTTAAAACAAATTGTCATACTCTTTATTTTCATAACTGACTCATAGTTAGAAAATATCTTTTTTTTCCCCTGCAGCATTTAACTTCCTGAACTACCAGGTTGCTTTTGAATTTTGAAAAGCAGATAATCATCTCAAGCTCTCCAAGCTTCTGAAATCCCCAGTTCCAAAGCAGTTGTCAGGGAGGATCCTAAAAATCTCTGTTCTCTTGCAATTCATTGGGCAATTTGGCAGGAATACTAGGCAACGTTTTATTGGATACTTGTCAGTGTTTTGGCAAGTATTAGTTGAAACAGATGTTAATATACAACATTTTTATTTCTGAAACATGCCTCATCTTACAACTAGTTTATTTTATTGCCCCTGCTACTCCTATTGAAAAGCTGTTACAGAGTATTCTGGCTCTGATGATTACAAGTTCTAAATTCTAACCTGAATGTATTTATGGCCCATCTAGAAATATTTTTATTAAGTCAAAATTGTTGTTTATTTTAAATAGCTTTTCTTCTTCTCTCATGTTTATGCCTAATCACTCCATCTATTTAGGCAGAGCAATCTTATCACATCTCAGTTCATTTTAGTAAATTAAATGAGACCAGACCTTTTTGTCTTATTTCATATGGCTTGGGGTGCTCTGGGGACCTCCTCACACACATCTTAAAATTGCATTTGCTATTTGATGGATGTGATACGTTGTTGTCAGCAGTGTCCCAGGTGCACCACACTGTTTCTTCTTTTCCAGCTGTTGAGGACCAAACTTACTTTTGTTCCTCCTTAAATATATCAGCTTCCTCTTGTGTTGTACTCTGCCATATTATCTTACAAATCTTATTGCTTTATATTGTGTTACTAATAAATTTTATCAGCTTGCTTTTGCTTTCTGTGTCTGCATGAAATGTAATGTAATGAAAATATTAAACAAGATCTGTGCCATGACTAATCCATGACTAACTCTTTCAGTAGTTGATTCTGACTTGATTATTCCTCTCTTAGATCGATCAGTTGCCAACTGTTTTTCAGACAGTTTACTGTCTATCCCACAATTCTTATTCCAGCTCTCATTCTCCCACTCATTAATTCCCATAGGTAATCTATCAGATGTTTTTCCATATGCTTATAGATTAACTATATTGTTATTTCCTCACTTTTTTATATTATAGGCTATGGATATGAAGGTAATCTGATTCAATCATTCTTGGATAATTTATTTTGGATTTTATCACATTTCCATTTACCATTGGCATTGTATTACTTCCATAAATAAATGCATTCTTTACTTTAAAATTACTTGGATTTAACCTGTAATTTATACAGTCATTACTTTCAGATAAAGAAAGAATGTATGTAAAGTAGTAGATTCTACAGGACCTATGGGACACATATGCTTCAATTCTTTTTCTGTCAGGATAAAGACTTGAACTATGTTTTATTAACTCTTAAATTTGTCAGTTTCTCAGGCTATACTAACCTGTAAATCTCCTATTTCACTTCCTCTGGATCCTCTGCCTTTTGGATAAAGTACTTAAATAGTCACTGGAATACAGAATGAGAAAGTGAGAATGAGTGCAGTCTGATGCTCTTTGGGAAGAGGAGGCATCTAGCCTCCATTCCTAAACATAACGAATATTCAATTGTTTATACAAGATAGGAGAGACTGTACATGAGAGATTAAGAGGACTTTCTCCCCTGGTTTCCCAATGAGTTTTAACACATTGGCACTCCTGAGAAGTGAGAGCCGGAGTTTGAACAGTAGAGGAAGATAAAGGAATTTAATTGGAGAGCTCTTACTAGTAAGCAATTGACAAAAAAGAAGTATAAAATATCTTTTCATCCTGTTCTGTCTGCTTTGTGAAGATGGTCGTATATTTTTCTCTAAATTTCCCAGAAAACTTGGAAAGAAACACAGTGTTGTGTATCTAAAAGAGCTGACTGTTTCACTTAATTTATATTTGTTTAATTGTGGGGTGAAGTGGCAGTGAAGTGAAGTGAAGGTTTGTTTCTTTTGGCAAGAGACTCATATACAAAAGGGAAATGTTTTATTTTGGCTTATTAGCCTGCTGAAATGAAAAATCCATTCATATGTGGCTACAAACAACTGATTTCTGTTCCTTTGTTCAGCTTCTTGGTTTTCATAGAAATTCCTAACATGTTGAATTGGACTAAATCCTTCTTAAATTAAATATCTAGGCAAATATACAAAGAGTGGGTCAGGACTATCATTTATGTATTCACATCTGTCAGAAACTGTATACACCTATGGATTTATAGATATTCCTTACATTATGTGCACATGCAATTTATTTCTTTATTAATGGACTAATCTTTGTGTATGATTTATATATGATTTTATATTCCTGAATCAAAAAGAGCTAGGCAACAGTCTGCTTTTGTATGAATATTACAGGTATATAACAATTTTTCTATTTATAATAATAATACTTGTGACGTAAAAAAACCTTTACTTCATGCTAAGTTGCATGCTGAGAATGCTTTCAAACTGTACGGTTTTATTTCAATATTTAGTTACTACTAGTTGGGAAAAGAAAAAATACAAAAGATTAAAATAATAATAGGGGAGTATAAGGAAATAATTACATTGTAATAGCAATAATTTCATTTAGAAAGTGTTCACTTTTTCCCAACCGTTAAAAATGAGATTAACAACTTGATGTTGCCTTGTAATGAACACAATTACCAACTTGTCACAAACAATTTGTATTTACCCCTCAGAGAATTATGACTCATTGTATTTTAATATTGGCTTTTCATCTAAGATGCTGGGCCCCACATATGAAACTCTTACTTCCTTTACAATAAACCGAGTGAACAATTATTAAGAGTAAGGTTATCTGATTTTTTTTTTCCTCTATGATATAATAAACCAGTATTTTTTCAGCATGGAAAAATGAATCTCTTTTCCATCTCTGTCCTTAGAAAAAGGCCCAGAAAGTAGTGACAGCATGCATGCGATGAAATGAAATCTATTTTTTTTCTTTTGCATGTGTTATGACACAATAATGATCTTTAGTTAACAGTCACTAAAAGATTATGCAATTAAGCCTGAGCACTTGCAGGTCACCAAAATATGGCTTATGGGCCTGGACTTCCTACTAATAACTGGCCTTATTTTTATTACTTCAGTGAATGCCCTGAATTAATACTGGGTTTTGCTACTTCCTTGAATAACCTTGGAAGAGACAAATTAGACTTCTAAGAACCCTTTAATTAGTGTTTTGCATTTTGAGATGGCATTTTAATTGTTTGAAAAGATCTGCAGCACGACTTAAGATTTTTTTTTTAAATATTCCACTACTGTGCTGTTCATTTATTTCAAAGGTTATACTGTAGAGTTAATAGTATTTGGTATATACTTATGTAGCATTTAAAATTACACAGGGCGGGCAGGGTTCAAAAGATAACGTTTCATGTAAGATTGATATTTCTGTACCTGCAAAAAGACTCATGAGTTACATTCTCTTCTGATGTAGAATTTGTTGAGGAAAATGTGTTTGGTCAATGAGGAGAAAAGCACTGTAGCTTCCTATAGAAAATACTTCTCTCCAGGAGCTGCAACAGTTGGAGATGAGTGAAATGATGGCACCTACATTAAACTCAGTGTTGGTTTTCATCGTTGAAACCGAAGTGAACTGTTTTATAAAGGAAAAACACAAACAATATTCCTTGATAATGTGAGTCCCAAAAAGTTAACAATTGAAATTATTGGGTGCTGTAATGGTTCTGTTGCACTGAGATGCAGAGCTTTCTATTTTATTTTTTATTTCCTTTTACTGCCAACGTTTTTAAGCTGGATAATGATATTGACTGCATAAAGTATTGTAACATGATGTGGCTCTATTGATCTCTAGCAGCTACTAACTATATGAAATACAAGAATGGCTGAAAAAACCCCCCCCATGTTTTTAGTAATTTCAGGCCACTTTCAGAATGGACACTTAAAAGAAGATAGTTTCGTGCACATTTTCACAAGGAAAAGGCTTTCCTTTCTCAGATTCTCAGGAGCTCTTTGGAAAAACAGTTTTGGATTTAATATAATTGCCTTATCCAATTGCAAATAGAGGAGTTTTACTTGTTGTGATAGAAAATTATGTGCCTGTAGGCAGTGTCTGAAAAATGAAGAAATGTTTACATCTTTCACAAGGTTCCAGGATAACCTTTTGCCACAGCAAATCCCCCAGGTCCCTCAGAGTTTAAAGGAGCAGACAGCCAGGAGACAACGTGTTTTTGAAGAAAGAATTTAGCAATTGCCTTTAGTAGATTTTTTTTTTAAACTTTGTGTGCAGAAAAGAGTCAGAATTTTTCCTACAATTGTACATGGAATTGAGCATGCAAATAATGCTTGAAAATTTGTTCTAAAACTGACAATTGTACAAATGGCGTTTATTTTGTATAGGACATATTAAATCAGTGCTGTGCTTTTTAAAGTTATGTTTCAGCTTCTAGGCATTTTTGGATATCTAGAATTTTCACTCATTATTTCAGAAGGCATTAAGTTACATTGACTATATAATTATTAGAAATTTCTGGTTTTAACACAACAGTTACTTCTTACACTTTATTTGTTCAGCTCCTCCCTAGAGTTGTTCAATATCTTTTATTGACATTTTCCTGCAATTCCCCTGATTTATTAATATCTGAGGTTTGAATCCTAAATCTGTAGAGATTTGTAACTAGCATATACATTTCTAATTTTTTAAAACCATTAAGAATGCTAATACTCTGAGACAGCATGCTTTTGTTACACTTTGAGCACAGTAAATGACTATGCAAATTACCAGAGAGAAAAGAAACAAATGATTTTTCACTTGCATTTTCTTGCTACCCATTTCAAAAACTGAGTCAAATAGGACTAATAAATTAATGTTAAGTTTATAACTCCTTTTTTTTTTTTTTCCCACTGTAAAGATGCCTTTCTTTTAAAGAAGTTTTCTGCTTTGCTGTGTACTGTTTAGATTTCAATGCATCATAGCATTCAGCATTTCTGCAAAATTCCTTTGAGGAAGCCATATAATAGCTGAACTCCACTGAAAAGCTACTATTAAATATCAGGCAAGATTTATATGCACACTTGAAATGCACTGTTTCAGCAAACAGACTTAAGAAATCAGTTTATGTGAACTGGTCTGGAATTAACCTCAGACAATTAAATGCCTGCTGACTTTGGTTTGTTATTATTGGTTTTTACAGTTATGTTGTGGTCAGCACTAGCTGAGCTAAATTGATGGTAAAAATAGATCAAGGACAGATAAGAATATGGACATTATATTCTTTCCTTGTCTCATTCTAACAGCTTTTTCATAATTTGTCAAAACTACTCTATGCTTTGTGGCTGTGTCACTTGAGACACTTACCAACTGGTTGTCTTTTCTCCCTTAGCCTTTCCTCTTCTCTCTCTCCTTCCCCTTAAATGAATAAGATCGGGAGTAGCAGAGATCCACATTCTGACAACTGCTTTCACATGTAAGATAAAATCAGAAACAACTCGAGTATCAACTTGAATCTTTTTCAAAAAAAATCGTGGGTGGGAGAGAAGGAACTATGCCACTGCAAATATGTAGAGGTTGATCCACAAGAATTCTACCTTATAAGCAAAGATATTTATAAAAGACCTTTGACCCAAAAGCCATGGACATCAATAAAATACATTCTGGGAACTATTTTGAATCTTTATTTTGCAATCTTTCCAGTTTATTGTAGTTTCATTTCTTTCAGTCAGAATTATCCACATGGTTTTCAAAGTGATTTTTAAGATCTTTGGTTCATTTTCAAAGATCTTTTTCAAAACAGTAACTTTCCTGTAATCAAAACCAGTGCATTTTGATAAAATAAAAATTTCACAGGAAAATAATAATCTAAACAGTCTCTTTAGTCAGCAACACCAAGAGGGAAACACGAGTCTATTTGAGGAGACTGTAAAGGTTATGAATTAACTGATGATGGAAAACATAGCCAGTGTTCTGAAAAAGCAAGTTCTAGTTCTTGTACTTAGCATCATGTTCAGTTTTGGCAAGTTTAATACCTATAAAAATACCATGAAGGCAGGTAAAACTGGAATAAATGGTCTAATCCTGGACTGCACTAGCAAGAGTATTGTCAACAGGCAAGGGAAGTGAGCCTTCTCCTCTACTCAGCCCTGGTGATGCCTCACCAGGAGTGCTGTGTCCCATTCTGGGTTCCTTGGTACAAGGCAAGGAGTCCAGTAGAGGGCTATGAAGATGATTAAGGGACTGGAGCACCTCACTCACCAGGAAAGTCTGAGGTGTCTGGACCTGTTTAGCCTGGAGAAGAGACAACTAAGAGGAGACCTGATCAGTGTCTATAAATATCTGAAGGGAGGTTGTCAGAGGATGGAGCCAGGCTCTTCTGGGTGGTGCCAGGCAACAAGACGAGACAACAGGCAGAAACTGATGCACAGGAAGTGCCACCCAAATAGGAAGAAGAACTTTACTGTGTCAATGACCACTCACAGGAGCACATTGCCCAGAGAAGTTGAGGAGTCTCCCTTACTGTGGATATTCAGAAGTTATCTGGACGCAATGCTGAGTACTGTGTCCTAGGGGATCCTGACAGGGAATTTGATTAAATGACCCACTGTGGTCCCTTCCAACCTTATCCAAGTCTATGATTCTGTGAATATGTAAAAAAGAATTCTATAGATCATAGAATCAGTAAGTTTGGAAAAGACCTCCAAGGCCGGGTCCAACCATTGACCAAACACCAACACATCAATTGCACCATAGCATTATATGCCATGTCCAGTTGTTTCTTAAGCACTTCCAGGGATGGTGACTCCCACCAGCTCCCTGGGCAGCCTGTTCCAATGCCAATACATCAGATATATCAAGTGTAACTGTAATAAATGATCTGTTCTGGAATAAAGGCTTTGTAACTCACTTAACATCTGCAATTTGGCTATATATGTAAAAACCCAAAATATTCAAACTCCAAATATTCTCTTATAGTCAGTAGCTTGGAATACTAAATGTAGGAGATAAGCATGATAACAGGTTTCTTCTCAGATAATGAAATTCTGTTATAGTATAATTAATCTTTGTCACAGAGGGGCATTTTTAGTAGAAACAATTAATTAAAAATTACTTTTCTTTGTCTATAAGGTCATGGCCCTTTATCACAAGTTTCCACTGGGAGCATTTTATTGTTATATTTTATAGATGAAATTTTTTGCTTTTCTTTTTTTTTTTTTTTTAATGGGAAAATTGAATAACTACAATAGAGAAAATTATTAACAAAGATAATCAAACAGTATTGAGCATTCTTGTGAGAAAAGAAACTTCTTTTTCAACCAAGTTCACTGTAAATCCATTTCTTTCAATTGCCACTTAAGGTTCATAATTCCTACGCATGAAAACTGTTTTGGAGTAAGGTAAAGTGTCAATTTAAACTGATTTAACTCATATTGTTTAGGTTCATCTGCAATTTTTCTGATTCCAGGAAATGTCTTATTCCAGTTACCTTTCTTATTCCAGAAACTGAGGGTTTCACACATGGAGTTAATCAGGAAAAGCAGCAGAAGAACAGCTGTACTAGAATAACCTCTCATGCAGAGAAGCCTTAGCACAACACTTGAAGGTAATAGGACTGAGTTGGTGGTAGCTGAGTCTAATTTATTAAACACTGAAATCCAACTCATTCCTTCCAAGATACAGGACTCCATGGGTCTAATTAGAGAGCAAAGCTAACAGGAGCTGTTTATAGAACTACCCATTTTGTGTAAGCATTCTTAGGGCTCCAGTGGATAAACCTGTTGCTCCAGGGTAACTTATTCCACGTTTTCTGCTCTATAGTAACTGTATTTGTACATATGCAGGACAGGGGAAAAAGGAAAGTAACAGAAACTAGGTTTTCTCCCAGTGATAACTGAGTTTATAACTTAAGCATGTCTGATATTTTTAGACCCATGGCCAAAAACTGCACAGCAGATCAGATGGTACTGCATAACTTACCCATACATCTGGGCTCTCAAAGTAGAATAAAACTATCCATGATCCTATCTATTGTTTTTAGGTAAGGCTTTGGATGTCATTCTAATTTTTCATGTAATCTATTGTGGGCTACCATAGCACATTATTTTCATTGATCCAAGAAAACAGAGAAAGCCATGTTCAGCTAAAGTGTTTCCTACATTAGTGATCCAGATTTCCACTTTCTACCTTCATGTTACTTGAGAAAATTTATAATGATTCCTGAAGTGGGCAGTGATTTATAAAACAAACCTACATTTTTAGTTACCTGAAGTTTCCAGAGCCTGAAATATTGCTGTTTGAACAGAAGTAAAACATTTACATTAAGTAAACTGGTATCAAAATTTTTGTTGTGGCAAAACTGTTCATTAAACTTGCTCTATATGCTAGCACAGTAATCAATTCCTAGGTAATAGAAACCAAACTACAAAATAACCATCACAAATAAAAGCTAGGAACTTTTCCATAGATGTGTTTACAACTGTAGGGGGAAAAAAAAATATGAAAAAAATCCATGGTTAATGTACGTCTTGTTTGTGTGTATTCCTATTTTCCCTGTAATTTATATACAGAAGCTTGCCATGGTAAAGTGTCTCTTTGATACTGTTCTTGCCTGAGGCCTTCTTGGTAATTGCTTCATAATCAAACTGATCTATTCTGCCAACATCACAGAGAACATAGTCAGAAAGTCTTATTAGCAGTATTTGAAAATTCAGTTTTCCTTTAATGTGCTTTTTTTAAAATTAATTATTATTTAGTAATACTCATTTGTGCTTTATAGCAAACTCACAGAATTAGTATAAGACAGTTTGTCTACACAGAAAAAAAAGAATAATTAATATCAGATATAAAGCAAAGAATATTTTAGTTTCACACAGGAAAAATCATGGTTTAATGATGACTTCTCTGACAGAGAGATCTTAGCAATGTACGAATTTACTTTTATAGTTTGCTTAAAAGCTACTCCTTGTTTTGGACTGAGAAGATACTGCTTCTTTTTGGATCTCAAGAGGGCATGAACACCCAAGACTAGTCAATTAGTTTATTGAGAAAAGCATAGAAATAGTAGAAGAAGTGCTAGGAATAAAATGGTAGAAAAGGTGATAATAATCATATGTCCATTCTGATGTTAAGAGAAGCAATATAAGATAAGGTAATAGCAATTTGACATTCCTGGTGATGCTGGAGAAGCTGGTTGCTGCAGCATCAGACGAGTTCTTTCACAGTAGGTTTATGGTTCGACTCAATGATCTTAAAGGTATTTTTCTATCTCTGTGTTGAACATGGCGCTCTAAGCAGATCCTGCTCATGGTAAGGTGCATCGTCATTATGGTATTTCCAATTCAGGAGGATTTTCTTAGAGGTAAACAATTCTATGAATCATTTCAGTTGTCAGGTAAAGGACTGTTAATCATAAAGGTATGCTGCTAAATCTCAGCATAAGATAAGATTTGTAGATGATGTTATCCATATGTACGGGCTTTGTCGTTACAGTTAATCAGACAAGTTCATCCAGCAGTCACAGAGGTTTGCTGAGAGCAGCATGGTACCACACATTTCCATAGGAACAAGTTCAAGACAGGTTATATAGTGGTTCTTCGTGCTAACATGAAACTCTTGACAATCAAGGTCTGTGGTTATACTCTGCCCAGATTCTGCTTGAAGACACAGTCTCCTTTCAATGTCTTCTGCAGTTGCCCACTACATCAACTAGAACAACAAGGCACACTCTTCAAAGACGCAAACTCTTTATGAGGCTGTCTTTCTGCTTTTCTTGCAGTCACACACATATCCTAAACCACTGTTAGATTCCTTGGCTGATAATCTTTGGCAGGATGCATCTGAGAGTGCTTGTGATAGCAAACTGAAAAGTCCAGCCAAATGTTCCTGGTGATGAAGCAAATATTTTTCTTTGCTCTTTCCTTTCCTTAGGCACTAGAGATGATCATAATAATAGATCATTTGAAAGGATGCTGTTATACATGAAATAACACTGGGGAAAACCAAGTAGATTATGAATGACTGTTACAGTGTAAAGAAAATAGTCATATATTTCAGGAATTACCAGATTTTAAGGCAGTGTGAATTTTTTTTGTTCCATAGAATGTGCTAGAAGATAGTGAATGAATTCAAGTTTAATCTTCAGGCTATCCTAGGCAGGAAATTGGGTTGAACGTTCTTGATAAAAACGAAATCTAGAACTTGATAAACCAATGTTTGAGTAGGGTTTTCTGAACATATATTATATCCTTTAAAAATAAATATAGCTAAACAAGGTCAATTTTAAATGGACAAATATAATTCCAAACAAATTATTAAGGCACAATAAAAGAAGCCTTTCAAGAACTGAAATATTTGTCTCAGTAACCTGCTTATCAAAACTAAACTTCATTGTCTTCATTAAGAATGCAAAAGATATTCTGTATGAAAAATAGCACAAAGAGAGTACTTCTAGGTGTATTTTCTCCTATAAATATAAAAATTCCTTTTCCTTGAATGATGACATACCTCGTAAACAATAGAGTGGCACTGCACTTCATGCCCAAGTGCTTTATCAGGAGACTGAAAATACTAAACTAGATTCAGAAAGGTGATTTTGCAAGATTTTGATAAGTGTGTGTGTTGTACTGAAGCCTGTCATTTCCCACTGGTCACACTCCTGGCTATTCAGGATCCTTCATGAGTGGTAGAGACTTTTTCTTCTTGGTAACAGAAAGGACCTTATTTCTGTTGGGATTTGTTAGAAACTAGGACAGGAAAAGCAAAGAGATAGGATTTGTTTGCAGTCTCAATTTAAAGAGTATTGTTTTGGTCTGGTGATAATAGGCAGATACAAGAGGCCAGACAATTTTGCAAGTAATACCCGTGCCACCTTTAAAGCTGAAAAGCAATAAATGGAGTGTTTAGCTTGAGAAATGGATTATTTTTGCTGTTGAGCCTTTTACATATCTAAGGTGGTATTGCAAAATTCTTATTTTCTTCCTAAATCCAGAAAAAAGAAAAAAAAACAAAAAAACAACAAAACAAAAAACCAAAACCCCTAAACCCCACAACAATAACAACAAACAAACAAAAGAGCAAAATCCAAGACTCTGTGGGCAGCAGATAACAAGGTGTGTGTTTTAGTATATCAATTCAAATTTTAACCATCAAAATATTACATAGAGAATAGTGAGAAATAAAGCAGGAGATAGTCTCCTACTGAAATCACTGGAAATAATAGTAGGTTCAGTCATACTAAAGTATCCTATATATTGACAATTCTTTCTTCCACTGCTGCATGTTTTACCTCAATATGAGACATTCTATTGTGATCCTAGTAGCTAAAGTAATTGAAGGGAGTCTTGTACATATACAAGTGAAAGTAATTTAATGCATAGCAAAAAATAAAAACATAACAGGAATTTGCTGCAATGCACTGTGTCTGATAAATGATTATCAAGAGTCTATAGGAAGTGACCTAAAAATATTTAGAGATAAGGTTATTAGTATATAAGCTAAAAAGATTTGTTAATGTGTAACATCATATGAGAATTCAGTTGTTTTTCACATTTCATTGCATATGTTTGCCCTACGTTTTCACATACTGTTCAGTTACTGGTCTTGCAGCATAAAAAAAATGCAAAGATGAGTTCTGGGTTAGAAATCAAAATATATTACTGATTTTTATCTTCTACGCATTTTAAAAACATTTTAAGCTTTGTGTAATATATTGTTGCGCATGAAGCATATTAAATAAAGATCCAATAAAACAGTATTAGGAAAGCCTACATTTAGTGCATCTTTTTGAGATATGCAAATTAAGAAAAGACAATGTCAAGTAATCTTGGATAACAAGCTAAATGTCTGTTACAAAGGATAAAAAACTTTCATGCTGTATATGCTCAAATATTCACATTGCCTAAAAGAACTGGAATCATAAAAAGATAATTTTAAAAACCAGTAATCAATCCCAAAAATGAATTTCAGTCTCCAGGACAGGATTTATTTTTTTTACTACATCAAAGATGAGTTTGCAATGGATGCAGTTTCCAAAAGGTAGAGACATTCAGAAGTTAAAAGTCATAGTTACCATTTAGCCCCTCTGCTTTCACATTCCTATGAGGCAGATAAAGTCGTGTGGGTTCTGATCCCACTGAAAGTACTGACATTGATTTCAGAGGAAAATACCTCACCGTGTTGGTCTTTATATGAGAACAACTGAATTATCAGTGAAAATATCAGGTCAATATTTCTCAGTTTTTTAATGTAGAGATAGGTACTAAATATATTTTCTTTTCTTCTTTTGCACATCTTTTCTACTGAACATAAGTACAGAGTGAGCATCAGACCCTAACCTTATGAACTGTTTTGTAGATAAACCTTCTGCAAACAGACCCGATCATTTCAGTCCTTATTTGTAAGAGCTGTCATCTGCTATACCTGACAGAGTTCAAGAAGCATTTGAACGATACTCTCAGGCACACGATGTGACTCTTGGGGTTGATCCTGTGTAGAGATAAGGGTTGGACTTGATGATCCCTATGGGCCCCTTCCAATTCAGCATATTCTATGATTCTGTGAAGACTGCTGAAAAATGCAAGCAGTTACTTTTCCTAGTATATAATGGTTTCTCTGTGGCTTTTCAAGGTAGTGCAACTAGTTTTGAAATTAGTTGAGTGGCTGTTCATAACTCAGTATAACATCTTTCTATCAGTGGACATCAGCAGATGTTTTCTGAAGAAGAATGACATGTCCTTGTTACCAGTTGTATGTTCCACTGAACTCTGTCTGAGGCTCTATTCTCTTCAACATCTTCATAAATGACTTGGACACTAGACTGGAAGGAATTCTAAGCAAGTTTGCAGATGACAGAAAGCTGGGAGGAGCTGATGACTCCCTCAAAGGCAGGGAGGCACTGCAGAGAGACCTTGACAAATTAGAAGGCAGGGCAATCACCAACCAGATGAATTTTCTACAAGGGGAAGTACTGGATTCTGCACCTGGGATGGGGCAGCCCTGGATGTTTGCAGAGACTGGGGAATGAGATACTGAAAAGCAGTGCCGTGGAAAGGGACCTGGGGGTCCTGGTCAATGGGAAGTTGAATATGAGTCAGCAGTGCCCTGGGAAGCACCTCCAGCCAGTCAAGGGAGGGGATTGCCCCGCTCTGCTCTGCACTGATGCAGCCTCACCTTGAATATTGTGTGCAGTTCTGGGCACCGCAATGTAAGAAAGGTATTGAGCTCTTAAAAAGCATCCAAAGGAGGGCTACGAAGATGGTGAAGGACCTTGAGGGGAAGCCGTAAGAGAAGTGGCTGAGGGCACTTGGTCTGTTCAGCCTGGAGAAGAGGAGGCTGAGGGGAGACCTCATTGCAGTTACAACTTCCCTGTGAGGGGAAGAGGAGGGGCAGACACTGATCTCTTCTCTGTGGTGCCCAGTGACAGAACCTAAGGCAATGGCCCGAAGTTTTGTCAGGGGAGGCTTAAGCTGGATATTTGGAAAAGGCTCTTCACCCAGAGGGTGGTTGGGCACTGGAACAGGCTCCACAGGGAAGTGGTCACAGCACCACCCCTGCCTGAGTTCAAGAAATGTTTGGTTGATACCTTTGGGTACGTGGTGCGACTCATGGGGACGGTCCTGTGAAGGGCCAGGAGTTGAACTCAATGATCCTTGTGGGTCCCTTCCAACTAGGCGTATTCTGTGATTCTGTTTTAAAGGGTGATTAGAAGTAACCAGAGTTTGGAATATTTTATTAAGACTTCTATGACATGTAGCATCTAAAGGTGTAAGATGAATTCCTTTTGCTCATAATATCTTATCCCTGCATGTCCATCCCACACGTTCAGTGATGATAGACAGATAGAATGTACTGGTGAATAATATTTCAAAAGTCAGTATTAAAGCTACTGAGAAAGACAATAGGGTAAGACTATCAAGGAACTTGCAGATAACATGAAAACAAGCATGAAAAGGCATGCTTTTAAAATATCACTGTAATAGTATATGTATCTTTGAAACCAAATGCAAAAATATGTTTCATTATAAGAACTATTCAGAACAATATGTGAGGTTATAAAGCCATGATAGATTTTTACTTTTTTTCCCCCCTTTGCTTGACTATACTACATTGCTCTATTATTGCTGCTGCTTTTTATTTTCTCCTATATAACATGTTGCAACATAAGTGATATTTCCTTTGCAGAAATTTTGTTGGACTAGATTATTGTCTTTTCTCCTTGTAACTAAATTGATTATATTCTAAGTGCTGTAAACTACTGATGCAGTATTTTTTGAACTGGGATGATTTCCATCATAATTTCACATTAGAGAGAAACAGCTAGCATCACTTTCACAGAATAATCTTTACTTCTAAAATTATATTCTTTCTGTGGTTATGATATTTTTGTGGTACACCCTACTTGATAATCTGAATCTCTTGGCCTTGTATGATTCAAACAGTTGTGTCAT
This sequence comes from Grallaria varia, assembly GCA_013396735.1. Lineage (NCBI taxonomy): Eukaryota > Metazoa > Chordata > Aves > Passeriformes > Formicariidae > Grallaria > Grallaria varia. Next base: position 33,724 of record VWZG01011725.1, on the reverse strand, counting down.
GTTGACTTCTAAAGACTAGAAACAGTCTTTCATAATTCTGTAGTTTCAATAAGATTAGCAATGATGAGTTGGATATGGTAGAGTGGTTTTCTCTTTTAACAGATATCTATTCAGTGAAAAAGGTCTTTTCCATGAAATCAAGATTTGGGGTTTTTTTTTGAAGTATTTATATTAATTATAGCTAGTAACTGTTCCATCATTTGAAAAACATGGATGGTGTTTTTTCAAGGACATCTTTTTTTTTTTTACGTTCGCATGTGGATGGATTCCTCAAAAATCATTTAGCATTTTTCAGTGGATTTCTGGTGTGCATTTAATAAATATTTCAGTTGATATTCTTCTATTTTTAGGTTCTTTTTATTTTCAAATTACTAAATTACTTAGTAATTTTGTGATGCATGCTTTCAGATCCTAGTCTTTTCTGCATTTTTGTAGAAGGGAAGCTATACTTATATTTTCTCATTTCAGTTTTCCTCTTTGTAATGTGCTAATTACTGAGAGCTAGTCAAATGTAGTTTATTCTGCTAATTAAAGAAAAATTGTTGAAATCTGCATCAGTTTCTAGATTTTGCTGAGAGTTTTTCTCCATGCTGTTAAATATTTTTCATTTGTAAGAGATAGTTTTACTTATGAAATTCTTAAGGCTTATTGCAGCTGCCCTTGTTACTTGAAATAAACCTTACCTGCACAATCTACTAAAGCTTTTAGTTTACTTTTATAATGGCATGTAATTTTAACCAGTGAGGTAGAATTTTGATTCATTAGGTGCTGCTGTTCACTGTGTAAGTGATGGGAAATGGAAAGTGGAGTTCTTACTTGTCAATCATAATTTATTGAGGGAAACAAATCATCTTGTCAAAAGGCATACTTAATGGAAAGAGTACACTCAGGCATCACTAATGTCGAATAAAAAAATGATACACCAAGTGCAAAATGGAAGACTGTGAGGTTAACTAGAGATCAACATTTAGTCTGCTTCTCCAGGTACAGAATTTGTCATGAAATTGCCAGTAGAATGCACTCTGAAGCACTCCTTAATGATGGGGTTAGAGCAGCGTTACAGTCTCAGAAGAGAAGACTTTTTCATCTTGGGCTTGCACATGTAGGACAAGGAAGGGAGTTACAGAGAAAAGCCAATACTTGCAAAAGAAAGGGTGAAAGCCCTTTGGCCTGATCTGCTTTGAGATAAGTATGTTCTTGAAGTCTTTCCCTATGAGAAATGAAGTGGTTCATGACATGTGTCCTCTGTGACAGTCTGCCCACACTGGGGTCTCTAGGTTAACATCAGAAAGATTGAGGAGACACTGCCTCACCATGGATAGTGTATAGCCTGCTTGGCCTCCGCTCCATCCATTGTATACTACCTGTCACCAGTTCAAACTGGACAGTGCATTCCTGACATTAGAGGAAAGCAATGATTATCCAATAACCCACATACAGCTTTGCTGTAAAGCGTGACGACTAGTAACCTACACTCATGCAATAGTCATAGAACACCCTGTACACAACCATGTGTAAATCTCCTTGCCAGAGGCAACTTCCTCTCTGACACCGGGGAGATGACCTCTGTCAGTGCTACTGTAAGCCAGAAGCCAAATGATCCATTCAACAGACCCATATCCTATCTTTCACTTCCTCTGTGGCAATCTCTGTTCTTAGCGATTCTTATCCTGCGTTACAGGCAAATCTGTCTATTTCAGAGTTTTGGGTTTTATTGCTTCATGATTTTAGAAGTTACAAATTGAAAGATCCAGTCATGCAGATGTGCATAGGAGTAAATTAATCTTCCACAGGTCATTTAATTTATCTCCACATAAAAAGGAAAATTAGCTCTCATAAAGTCTTATCTGCCTGCTTATGTTTGAGCAACCTGACAGTTTTCTCCAGTTGCTTTTTTGTTAACTGTCTGCTTAATGGACTTAGAGCTGTAAGTCAGATTTAGCATCAAGTCTTGCACAGAAAAGATCTTGGACGACATTCCATTTCACACATACTCCTTTAAAATGGTAGAAACTGTATGGTAAGAGGAACTTGTCTCAGCTTTTCCTCTTTGCCTACCTTTTACCCTGTAGTTATCTGCCTATGAGCATATGTCAGAAATTATGAGTTTTAAGGGAAGCATTTCAAAGAGTTAAAAAATAAGTGATGTTTATGTAAATTTAAAACAGATTTAGGGGTAGATGTATCCACTGCATGAGAGAGAACCAAACCCCTTTCCAGCTTTGGAAAAGCAGATGAAGTTGGCTCTGCAAACATTCTAGTACTGTTTTTTCCCTGGCCCCTGAGTGGAATAGTTGAGGCGTGTCAGAGTTCCTGTCAGCAAGCTGACAGTATAGGACCAGACTTTTCTTCTGTAATAGGCTAATAAAAATCTGCTAGTTCCAAGCTTAGGAAGGGTCTTTTAGGTTGCACCTTAGATGTACTTTATTATGCCATCATTACAATAAACTGTACCAGTCTGAAAATTATTTTAAAAGTAAATGTTATCTTTGTGCAAAAAAAAAAAACCCAAACCAAAAACATTGCTTAAAGGAAGACATTTCAATGAGACACAGCAAATTTCAGCATTTGGACTACAGAATGGTTAAACCAGGCATTAAGAAACACTAGGCCTGGAAACTATTAGACTTTTATTTTTAAAATTTTTTTATTTTATTCTTAGATTTGGATCAGATGACTCAAATGCTTCTTCTTCAAATAGCTAAGAAAATATTCAGTAATATCGCACAGGCATGCATGAAAGGACATACACCAAGCTCCATGCAATTACAACAGTTACACCAGTTAAGGATTTTCCAGATACTGTTCAAGGGGAAATTAGATTTGAACATGGTTATGATGAGAGTATTCATTTTCCTGCATGGCTCATTGCATACTAACACATTAACTAAGAATACAGAGTAATATATTACTCTAAAAATTATGGTAGCAATCAATATTTTTACATTTGTCTGGGAAAAAATAATGCAAAGTGAAGCAGAAAGTGAGTGAGAGCTTTTATGTCAAATAATTCACCTACTAAGGTATGTATGTGGGGATTGCTAGCAGCTATGCTTTTATGACAGCACAAAAATTTACAATAGATTCCCAGAGCTGTCACAAGCTAGTCACAATAAAAATACTCTAATTGTTTTTATCCATCATAAGCATTATCAGAAGAGGCTTGCTTAAAAAAACCCACGTTAAATTACTAAAAGGTATATTCCTTTCATTCACCGCTTGTGAGTATGGGATATTTCCCTTATATTCCCTTTAAGTTAATCTGTAAATTGAATCCAAGGATCCCAATTCTACTTCACAACTCTCAGAAATTGCTGTATCGAAGGTACTGACCAGAAAGATCAAGACAAAATTTTTTTTATATTTTCTTTGAACTTTCTAGGACCCTATTACACTAAGTGTTATAGAAAGATAATGCTAAACTATCGTCACTGATCCAAGAGACCTACAAAATAAATATAGAACAAAAACCAGACAGCTTTAGATGTTAGAGAAGGGAAACAAAAGAAAGTGTTGGCCAGTGGGATTGGTGGTGAATTTTTTGAGGTTTTTCCTACTTGAAATTTCCCATGGGCATAGGCATTGGGTTGGCATGCCAAAGGTTTGGTAGTGGAGAGTCTTCAGAGGTGGCTTCTGTGAAAAGCTGTTAGAAGCTTCCCCCATCTCTAACATAGCTTGTGCCAGCTGGCTCCAAGACAGACCTGCCTGTGGGATAAGGTATTTAAGAAAGGTGGAAAAACAATAAAGTTTGCTCAACAGCAACAGCAGCCACAAGACAGAAGTGAGAATACGGGAAAGAAACGACTCTGCAGACATCAAGGCCAGTGAAGAAGGAGGGGGAGGAGGTGCCTCAGGTGCTGGAGCAGGGATTACACTGCAGACCACGGTGAAGACCATGGTGAGGCAGGCTGTCTCCCTGCAGCACGTTAGTATATGGTGGTGCAGAGATCCACCTGAAAACTGTGGAGAACCCCATGCCGAAACAAGTGGTTGTCCAAAAGAGAGTATGACCCCATGGGAAACCTGTGCTGGAACAGGCTCCTGGCAGGACCTGTGGCCCTGTGGAGGACCATGAAAGGGACTGGAACAGGTTGTGAAGAACGGAGGTCTGTGGAAAGACTTACACTGGAGAAGTTTATGGAAGGATATCTCCCATGGAAGGGACTCCACACTGCAGCAGGGACAGAGCATGAGATGTCCTCTTTATGAGGAGGAAGGAGAGGCAGAGGCAATGTGTGACGAACTGACCACAATCCCCATTCCCTGTACTCCTGTGCCGCTGAGGTGTAGGTGGTAGAGAAAATTGGGAGTAAAGATAAACGCCCCCAAAAAAGGAGGATAATGAGGAGGAAGTGTTTTAATGTTTGGTTTTGTTTCCCCTTACTCTACTCTTTTTTGATTGGTAATAAATTAATTTGAGTCTGTTTAGCCTGTGACAGTAACTGGAGAGTGTTACCACATCCCAAAACAGGAGTAGATAGTGCAGGTGAAGAATAAGCCATGATTAGGTCACTGGGGATTGGCTCAGAAATAGCTGATCTGGGTGTTCAAGAATACTTTTTGTTGAGTGAATCGAACTTTTAGTAGACAGAAGACTTGAACCAAAGCCATAAGGCAAATAAAGTATGGAGAATGAAGAAAGTCACTGCAATATAAGAAAGATATTAAGCTATTAGAGAGTGTACAAAGAAGGGCAACGAAGATAATGAAGGGCCTTGAGGGGAAGCCGTATGAGGAGTGGCTGAGGGCACTTGGTCTGTTCAGCCTGGAGAAGAGGAGGCTGAGGGGAGGCATCACTGCAGTTACAACTTCCCTGTGAGGGGAAGAGGAGGGACAGACACTGATCTCTTCTCTGTGGTGCCCAGTGACAGGACCCAAGGGAATGGCCTGAAGTTGTGTCAGGGGAGGCTTAAGTTGGATATTAGAAAAAGGTTCTTCACCCAGAGAGTGGTTGGGCACTGAAACAGTGCCCAGGGCAGTGGCCACAGCACCAAGCCTTACAGAGTTCAAGAATTGTTTGCACAACGCTCTCAGGCACGTGGTGTGACTCTTGGGAGTTATCCTTTGGAGGGCTAAGGGTTGGACTTGATGATCCTTGTGGGTCTCTTTCAACTCAGCATGTCCTGTGATTCTGTGTGAAAGTTCTGGGCAAAAATTTGGAAAAAAATATTCATGTGAAAAAAAGGAATTTCCTATTCCAACCAAACCTATCTAAAAGAAGAGGAAAAAAAATTTGAAGACTCAAGGACAATTAGTCTACTATGTTGAAAGACAATAAATATCATGTACATTTATAAAGTCAAATATTTTTAAGTAATATCTAAGTACATGAAGATTTTTTTTTTTCAAAGCAGTTGCTGGATTTGTCTTGTTATTAAACCAGACGTGATGACAGTTCTGTTGAAGGCATGAGATTTGACAAACAATTCAAGCATCTGTTTAAAATTAAAAAATTGGGTGACTCCAAAACTATAATAAATGTTTACCTATCTCCCTGGATCTGGAGTAACAAAAAATTAACTTAAGTCTTTGAAACTTCCCTCCTTTCCATTCCATCACTGGGATATTTGTATTTTTCATAATTTCCATGAGCAACATTTTAGGGATTGGAAGGAAGAGTAATTCATATTAAGAAAAAAAAAAAGTGCCAAGGGAGCAAGTAAAGTTGCTTACAATTATTTACATGATGAATTACATGTCACCAGGCATTCTCTAAAACAGTAATTAAATTTCTTTTTAATTTATATTACATTATTAAATTTAAATATGGTTGCTAGTTAATAAAGTATTGCTTGAACAAAAGTCAATTTTTTTCTTACTGATACAATTATAAACTAATTCTGCTGTAACAATTTCTTTTTTTCTTTAAGCTTTTGTTTTCCTTGGCTAGAATTAACCTTGACCTCCATGTAGTCAGTGTTCTCACCACCTTGCATAAAGAAGTGACTTCCCTGTTTTGGCTCATTCATTGGCACTAGTACTTCATGGAGTCAGTGGGGATACTGAGTAGAAGACAGGATTTGTATCATCTACTGTGGTAATAACACTGGCAGCAAGTCTTAGACAAATCAGTTAAATCTATTTTTTGTCATTTGGTAGGGATAATAATGGCAGTTTATTGAGGTGTCCCAAAATTTACTTTGCTTACTTTAAAATTATGACTAAGCTACCTCTAGTTGTAAACAGTGGCACTAAGCTCAAGAACCAATACAGTCTGCCACTGTTATCTTTTGCTGCTCAGAGGGTGGCTTAAAGTGTTCTGTGAAATGAAGGTATGGAAAGATAGTCATTGTGAATGTAGACTTGGTTGCTCCTGCCCCTTTGTTTCAGCACTGTTTACTTGTCTCGTACATGAAACATTCCCACAAAAATCTGTGTTATGATATGCAGTCAAAAATCTTCCAGGGGGAAAGCAACATCTTGAATCAGAACTGTTGTCTCCATGTCATGAAACTATAATTTTGCCCATGTAACTTCTTTTTCAGAGCTCAAAGGTTCTAATTGTAACAAATTATAGATATGAACTCACCCTGTAAATCCTGAAGTCTCTGTAGAGAATTAATTTAGGTGTTAAGAAGATAGGTAAAGATCAGCAGAAAAGGGCATACTTTTTGGTTTCAAAACTACACAGGAGCTGATGTCCTTGGTTCTCTAAAATGTTTTTAAGAAGGCTTCCCAACCTTCCATCAAAAGTGTGTGGGTTTTCCCAGTTCTCAAAGTCATAGCTACAAGCAATGCAAGTAGTGGTTTTGGAAGCCAGTTGTTTCCCTTCCTGTACTGACAATGGACATGTAGCTGCACTTCAAGAGGTCAGCTCAGTCTGCTCATCTTGAGCAGAGATTCAGCATTTCCTCTCTCCCAATCAGTGTGGCATGGATTTTGTATAAAGGCCACTTAGAGACTTCACAATTAGATGTTTCCATTAAGAACTCAAGATCAGATGAATCTACTGGAAAAATAATTCAACTTGTCATAGGAAAGTTAGCTATGCAAGGAAATGCCTATATTTTGCAGTGCCTAAATTGAAGTAAAGTGCTAGAAACAAAAATAGAAGTTTTAGTACCTACAGTTGGATATTCAGTCCTTTCTCTGTATTCAGGGTAGCATCTGGAACCATTCTCAGAGACAGAGAGGCATTTTCTGACTGCATGGAAGTGACTCATAAAATACCCATGTTGTACATTAGTAAATACAAGCGGTGGCCCGTAGACATCTGTATGCTGTAAGGAAGTCAGTTCTCCAACAGAGTATTTTCCACTCTTTCATTCCCCAAGCCAGGCTGAAAATACTGAGGAGGCCAATGGAGAAGAACTCACCCAGATGCACATGTAGTTGGACTGATGAGTGCTCAGGGGACCAATATCAAGAATTCCTTGACAGAAGACAGCACTGCAGTTCATCTGCATAACGTAGGATTTCCCCTCTCTTGGAGTCTCACTTTCTGTACAGTTTTTGCCTGCAGAACTACAGTGTTTGTGTTGAATACAGACTATCAAAATGCTAAGAAACTGTATTCTGTCCATGATTCTGCCATTTAGCTTAAAAGTACCCCGATGTTTCATATTATTATGTGTTATTCCTTAATTACCAATGATACAAAATCACATTGGGAAAAGAAGAACACATCTTTGTTTTCTGTTCAAGACCTTGGAACAACGACAGCAATCTATCCGATAACATTTTAATGACAACCTACACTGCCAAAGTTGGCTTATGTAGCTGTATTTAAGCCATGTGTTTTAGTTCTTTCCTGGTCTGAAACTTAAAGACTAATTTTTTTCAAATTGCTTTACAAAATATATTGAAAGTAGAAAGTAATGAGGGCATTTTGAAAGGTACTAAATATATTGTCCAGCTGATTCAATCAACAGACATTGAGAGATATGGAGTTGTGATTTAATTCCAACAGGCAGCTAAGCCCCACACAGCCACGCACTCAGTACCACTCTGTGAGCAAGGAAAGAAAATTCAGGAGTTCTTTCACTACTTCGCATGGTTAGGCAGGTGTTCACCCATCTCCAGGAAAGCAGTGCTTCATCATGTCTAATGGTTACTTGGAAGGACAAACTCATCACTCTGAACCATTGCCCCACCCTTCTTTCTTCTTCCTCCAGTGTTATATGATGAGCATGATATCATATGGCATGGAATATCCCTTTGGTCAGCTGTCCCAGCTGTGTCACCTCCCAGCTTCTTGTGCACTCCTGGTCTACTCACGATGGGGTGAGATGAGAAGCAGAAAAGGCCTTGATGCTGTGCAAACACTGCTCAGCTAAAACAGCCCTGAATTATCAACACTCTTTCCAGTAATTCCAAAACACAGCCCCATACCAGCTGCTATAAAGAAAATTAAGTTTATTCCTACTAAAACCAGTACACAAGGTCATTGTCTTTATTTAATAAAAGTCAGTGTTCTGCTGCCTCCTTTTTCTCATCTGTAAAAAGATGATAACATTTACTCCATAGCCCATGATGAACTACTAAGTATAGTTTAAAAATACTTAAAACAAGGAATTATAGAAGTGTAATTAGTAAAATAATGATTTTTACTGTGTGCTTGTTCATGTGTTAAAGAATTTTGAAGGTGTTGAACTGGGTCATGAGGTTTAATAGATGCTAATTCTCCCATTTGATGTATCTGAAGGAAACAAGGCCACCATCAAAGAAGCTTCTAAACACTAAAATGTCACCCAAAAGCCCCCACATTTTCCAAGCTGATGAAAGAGAAATTTGTAACAAACTAACTATTACAATCAATTACAATAGACTGCAGTTATGGACAACACATTTCATTTTTGTTTCATTTTTCTTTGTGGCTTTGAAATATTAATTTTCGTATTTGGTCATTATTTTGACTTCTGGACAGAAAAAAAAAAAGTGAAATATATTTGGATACATATAGCTTGAACATGATGTGCCAAAGCAAAGGACGATCTTTTTACCCACCAGAAAAAGTTGCATCACAATTTTTTAGTGCCGCTCCTACATTAGAAATTAGCTAGATTCATCAACAAAATGAATGTTATTGCTCTATTTATGCCACTGTGATTCAGTTTAAATATCCTTTCCATTTTCAGCACAAAGCATGCTGATGAACTAAACAGAAACTACCAGGAATACAATGAGAGAGGCTAAATTTGAATGTCCATTTAACTGGGGTGTCTCATAATGATGACTGATCTTCAGTGGAGATCATAACTGTGTGTCTTATCAATTATTTTGGTAGATATATTAGGTTAATTTATTATGGATAGGGCAGAAGTGTAGTTATGTGTGTTGATACATGACTGCTCTGCAACTCTTAACATATTTGAGAATTGCTACTGCTGTGTTTTATTGAGAGTTACAAGTAACGTGGGTGTAGTCACTTTTTGGTTAGGCAATCTGAGGTACCCATTAAAGAAGAGCATCAAAAACCTGAAAATGGCTATATTTTTTCTATTTCTATCCCATTTAGCTTTTAATTCTTTTCTGCGCATGAATTTGCTGCTTTATGTGTCCAAAGGAGACTGTTGAATTTGAAATTAGCTAGTGTGCAAATAAAAAAATGTCATCGGAATGGTTAAGTTAGTGTTAAGAAGTTAAGAAATACATGCTTTAATGGTTTTGGTCACTTAGTTGAGAATTTCTCAACTACACAGATTTCTCCCATTGTTTAAAGACAGTCTGTTGTTTGAAAAGTATTTCTAAAAGTATTTGTTTCAATCTAGACAAAAAGTATGGTGCAAGAATGGGTCCCAAAACAGGACACTTGTAGCATATGCTAGTGTTTTTACAGAGTGTAGTACAAAATAGGTGACTATTACAGTCCTTCAATATCCGGTCTTGTGATAACAAAATTCAGAACTTTTCCAATCAACTCTTAGTAAAAAATCACTTCTCTGGAATACTAAAATGGTGAAAGTACTAAAGTATTGCAAACCATGCTATATTAATATTAGCAACAGCTTTTAGGAGCACTAGTGTTTACTGGGGGCAAACAGTTATCACTGTACCTGTTTGACATCCAAAAATCCTCTTATAGTGTTAGAAAGCACCATCTGGCAGCAGCTTTAAGATATAAGTAATATATCTCAAGGTTTTTGTGATGCATAAAGTTACTTGTAAAAATACCTACTAAAGGGAAGAGCATAGTGTAGAGATTTAGTTCCATTTTGAAATGGAAATTATTTAGCTTTAAAATTAGTATAACACAGGAAAGTTACAGCTATAGCGATGCAGTTGCTAAAGATTGTTGACACAGGCTTTTTGTCAGCAGAAAATTTTGTATGCATGAGAATTCAGACCTCATGAAAGATTCTTGATTGACATCCTTAGAGATTTAAGACTACAGCTGGGAGTATTCACTTGACCGTTACTGTTTTTGTACACCACTTATGTAATGCAGTTCAAAAACAAAATAGCAGAAATATGCAGATGTTTCTGGTTAAACTTAACTTGTATAGTTAGGGGGGAAACAAATCTTGCCTTATCACTACACTGCATTGGAGGCAAAAGCAAGGCATTAGCCACTGAGCCTAGGTGGGACCAAAGTCTTAAATGGTGGTTTAAACACAGTGGTTCTTCACCAGTGCCAGTTTCTGTTCACTACAATAATTATTTACAGGAAAAGAGGATAGAAAAAGTGGACAAGATAAGCTCTGATTGGAATACACTTCATGAAAATGCCTGACAAGACAAAACTGCAATCTGGCACAACTTTGATAGCTCAGAGAAAATGATAAATCAGGTAGGTATAGTTTAACTGTATAACAAAGCCAGTTACATTATATTTCATAGACTCAGACCATTTTAGTGGTTTTAGATGTCACTATTGAACAAAATATATAAATGTAAATACTGAATAAGTCATGGCAACACGGTATCTGTATATGGATCAGCAGGACAGGAAGCGATTGTAAGAGATAAATTCAATTTTAGAGAACTATATTTCAGTTTACCAGAGAAGAAGTTATTGAGAGGACTCTGAAATTGAAAGAACTTTGTAAGACTTTTGTTAAGAGCTTTATACATCTTGAATTTTTCTCATTTGAACAGCTTCATTACCTTTTTTTTTTGTCACTCAAATTGACTTTTGTGTTTTGTTTGCACACGTCAGAGCAGTGGGATGAGATGCTCAGTTTGGATGCTCTGTTTCTTTTTATTTTATTTTAAAACCTCCAGTTCCTCTATGAACTGAAAACCAATCAGTAGTTACTTTCTATATTAAATAAATTTTAAAAGAGAAGATAAGTTATTCATAACCATTCCCACTCCTACACCCATATTACAGAGATGATGAGTGGAAATAATCTTGTCATCTTGTATAAGTCTGTTTTAACTGAAAGCTATTGTTTTTCACATTAAACAATTACAGCTGGAAATTACAACATATGTTGGCTCATAGGGATGTGAAAACATCCTATGTTCTCTTTATTGTTCCCTTTATTATTCTCTTCAATGTCTTATGAAAACATAGGACTTGTATTTTTGGATCTACTGCTTGACTCAAAAAGAGTGTGATAGTGAAGTTGTATTTTATTTTAAATAACGAATTAATAAAACTCATATTGTGTTTTATATTATGATCATTAAACATGGATAAACTAAAATGCCCCAGCCACACAACTTGACTAACTCACTAGATGTTCTTGTTTTCTACCAGACATTACTAAAAAGGCATATGGAAGTTTACCTTACAGATCTAGGTCCTATACAATTTTTCTGTAATTACTTTACATGAATGCTGTTTCCTTAGGGATTTTTTTTTTTTTTTAATCTTTTGAGAGAGGACACATAAATCTAAATTGTTTATGAAGTTTATTGAATTTATTTCCCAGTCAGTGTCTCTTTTGAAGATATCCATTGTGTAGTTTTTAACAAGATTTTTCATACTCAGAATATATCTGGAAGTCATTTTATAGGAATAATTAGATTAGGTCAACCCATTTTACTTTTTATTGTGTACATTAGTTATTCTGTAACATACCAAATAGTACTATTTCTGCCTGCCTTATGATGTCTGCAGAAGGTAGGAAGATGAGAAAATTAAACTCCACCTCCAAAAAGCCATTTTCATTTTTCATTCATTTTCATACTAAGTAAAAGGGATAGAAAATCTCTAAAAATACCATATATCAGTGTGGCTGTGGCAGTTTTGCCTATGTAAGCTCGCCTAAAGTTTCAAGATGCAAATATATAGCTGTCATTATACCTAGAATGAGACTTCAGTGATTAAAATCACTTCTGGTACCAATTCAAAACCTCCTTTCTGTAAGTAATCAACAAAATGCAGCCTGTTAGAATATGCTTCAATTGATTTATTGTTTGACATGGAAATGTGAATAGCTGCAAACATTTACTAAGTAAAAAGAACCCTCTGTAATGGTTAAGTTTTATTTTAGTGACTTTCCTGGGTGTTGATGCTGTTACAGTCTTAAAATGTTAGTCAAAAAAATGTTTTTTGAAGGACTAAGTGTAAGTGCTAGAGAATTCAACAATTTGGACAGAAAAAACTTGGAAGCAAAATTTTATACCATAGCTGGAAATCAGTAAACATTTACCGTTTCCATTTGAAAGTGATTCAAAAGGGATCTTTCCAGACTCTAGAGACAGCCAAATGCTTTCAGTGTTTCCAGGGACTGGAGGCCTGAACTGTTTATCTTTATTTTTAAAGAATAATGTCAAACCCTGTGCTTGGTTCAAGTTAGAAGAACTAAGTTCCTGTCTGTCTCATGATAAAAATGGTTATTATAATGTTAAATTGAGCCAAGTTATTTTCCCCCTCATCTGTGAAGCTGTGGAAAAAGGCTTCATTAATGCATCTTTCTTTCAATTATTTGGTTCCTTGTTCTCTTTCACATTAAGAATAATTGCTTTCCCACAACCTGGCCTCTTTTGATGAGGACTACTGTTTTCCAAATGTAAATCATTGTTGATTTGCCAAAAAGGGTCTAATTTAGAAGTCTAAGAGTGTTGCACAGCTGGGAAGAAATTGAGCGAATGGCCAAGTCATTCATACTGCACTTGGCAGTCATGAACCCAAAGCAAAGGCTGATTTTTGTACTTGTGTTCCAGTCATTTTTATTTTCATGATTTTGCATGGGGTTTGTACTAGGTATCAATTACAAATACATTTAAAATTTAGAGCACAGATTTATATTACAATATTAACCATCAGCAGTGCCTTTTCATGTTCAAAATCTCACAGCAACGAATGAACATCTGTGTTTTTTTCAGATTGGTGGACTTGCAAGTTATATTATTTTGGGAGAGATTCCTATATTAGTGGCCTCGCTGACACCATTACCACTCTTTTGGAAGGAAGTATTGCTTTGAAAGAGCAAATGTTTCTTCATCTCTGTTTTTAGATTTAAAAGTCTAAATATCATTGCTCTTATACTGAATAGCAATGATCTCTTGGAATAGTACAGTTAGTTCTATTTGCCTATTTGAAATTTAAGATATTTTCAAGTGACTGACGGTGTCAGAATATGGTCACTATGGAATTAAAGGTAGTCTGATCTGTGTTTCTATGATTGTGACCTATTTTGATATGAAACTGATCTATGGAATTTTGTCATGCTAGCATTATAATATCTATGCCTATCTCAAATTGTATAATGATCAAACCACATAACACAGAGTATAGGAACGTTGTGGATAAAATCATGAAAACATGAATCCCACTTTCAAGAGTGATTTAGAGGAGGAGTAATTGATATGTAGATAAATGAGGGCCCCCTCAATACAAGTTTTGCAGGATATTCCTGAGTATCTCTTTAGGCCCTGTCTCATGGAATTTGGCAGTTGGTTTTAAAAATAGTCTGATAATGTTTTAAGCATCTAATATATCTGGAATGGGGTCCTTCAAAACCTGCCTGTGAAAAATCAGTGAACCTGGGATTAAAGGGATGGATTAATCCTCAGCCTCAGTTAGAAATCAATAGAAATACACTTTGACACAGCATGTGACATTTGTCTTGCTTCTTGGTCTCTTATCTTTCAGAGAGGAATCTATAAACCTGATTTAGGATTGAAACCATGTCCAAAAAGAAAGGTGGTTACTGTGATGTTCAAGACATCACAAAGTTCTCAAATTATGCTGAGAGGGTTTCACTAAGGGGAGCATGGTGCCTTATTCTCGTATGGAGGGAATTAATGAGCGTTAACATGCTGCGTTATGGGAAATATGAATAAACTGATAGAATGGGGACCGAAAAAAGTTAAATTCTAGCTTTATTCTGGGCCTGAGCAGCTATTTCAGTTAAGTGCCACTGTTAAAATGAGATTCAGAGCTTCAGAGAAAATGCGTTCATGTTTCTTTGTACTACATAACTGTAGCTGCATAGCAGCTCAGTTACTGGGCATCAAGAGAAAAGTTATTTTTTATCAGTGTTTACTTTCTCTCTTCCTGATGATAGTTCCTGTGGCATACAGTAATACAAGGCTTCATTCAGAGGCAAGTGAGAAATCATAAAACCATAGTTAAGGGTTTAGAATGATTAGCTGGCAAGAAGGCTCCTAGGCTATATATAAAATAGTAAATTGAAGTACACCTGAGCGTGGTCTCAGATACATTTCTTAATATATTTGTATAGATGTACCTTCGAGGTCCAAATCTCCATTTCCACAACTCCTTATGGCTCTTACATTATACAAGACTGGAATGATTTGGGAGAAAAAAAAAAA
>VWZG01011725.1:0-12158 GCA_013396735.1 Grallaria varia | reverse complement strand
TTCCTATTCTCTCTCTTTTATTTTATTTTTTTTTTTTTGGTAGAAATTTTTAAAAGCAACTGCTGGTAGCACTTTAATTTCATCGGGTAATTACCTCTAGAATTTTGGTAATTAACATGTCACATACTTAACAGATCCAAAGACTCTTCCGCTTTCCTTCCTAACAGCATCTCTACGTGAAATTAATAATTTTTAACTTGAAATTAATATTCCTTTCTCCACACTTTTCTCTGATATATTTTTTTCATTTAAGCCAGAAGAAGAGTAATAGTGATTTATCACAGGCATTTTAGTTTAGGTATCAACATATGTGGGGAAAGTAATTTTATCCACTTCAGGAGCGCACTGTTCCAATGCTTTTGAGGGGCAAGAATATGAACATTCTGACTTATGCACTATATAACAGGCGGAAATAATGTTATAATAAAGGCTATTCTGCTATCCACCCTTGCAAAATTTAGTGTGGAGGGGGTTCTGATTGATTTTAAATGATTCTGAAGTTTATTTATAGCCTGGCACAAAACCGCACTGTGTTCAGCGCGTTCTTATCAAGCCTTTGGTGAGTCAGACAGGACACAATTACTGAGCTGTGTGCCAAGGTTCTGTTGTCTTTTCTGAACTGTTCAGCCATTCCTCTGAAGGGTAAAATCTCCGAAGAATTACCAATAGAAATTACTTCCACGCACAGACACACACACAGAGAGGCCGACATTTAGAGTAAGAGAATGGGGACAGCGGGTTGGTCCCAAAGCCTGCAGCTTCCACATTATTTACTTTAACTTCCCCATTGTCTTTGATAAGTTCAAAAAGGCAAATATTGGAACATGGGCTTTCATTTTCCCTGCACTGGAGCGAAATTCCTAGGACTCCATCTGTGCTGAAGCCCCTCTTCTTATTCTTCTCCTTCCCACTCACATTTTTCTGCATCCCTCAGCACTGGGAACTTTGTGGGGTTCTGGTTTGCCAGGTTACCATCCTGAGTGTCCTTTCCTTCCCATGAGAGAAGCAGGGATTACTTGGATTGAAGATTTAGGTGCTGCTTCCCAACGGAAGCTCATTTTTGATTCTCTGACAGTGATATCTGATTATTTCTATTTTTTAAAATGTTATTTTGGACATAGATTTCATCCTTTCTGTATTGAAATTTGCCCAAAGGCTGAAACAATTACATCATTAGAACCCCAAAATAGGAAGAGAGCTATCAAGATAAATGTTTCGGCTAATACTAAATTAATGATCTATTTTAATACATGTAATGGGACTGCATGCACCCAACTGGTTTTAGAAATGACAAGAAATTTTAAAATTATTCTTTACCATTACTAGCAGATAAAAAAAGACATAGAGCAAAATCAAAAAATGAAGTCTAGAGCTCTTGGAGGAAAATATTTCTGAGTTTGATCATGGCAGCTCCAGGAAAACAACTGAGTTATTCACAGGGAATTGTTATTTAACATGGTTCCATTATCCAATAAAATGTTATTGCTTATGGTTTCTAGTTGTATGTTCTGTGTAGGATTATATAAATTAAATTACACTGCCTTGAAGGCATTATGAAATAATGTAGTAACTAAAATTAGACCATGGAAGACTAAATAATTGAAGAAAAAAATTGAATAATCAGAAATATTTAGATTTCATTCAGGAAGAAGTCAAGCATAAAATGATAAAAGGAGAACGACAGAGAGAATTGTAAAGTATCAAGATATTACAAAATGTTTTATTATTAGAGCATTGTTTTATAGCATCTTAACATTATTCTGGAATATCTTAAGGAGGAATATTAGGAAGTTTTGTCAATAGAGATATTTAGTGATATTGAGTAAATTTTTATCTGAAGCTAAGGATTATAAATATATCCTTTATTTCTAAATGAAAAAAAAAAAATCTTATCAGCTATCAGTTTGTTTACTGGCGATAATACTAATGAATAAACCCAGCAATCAGGACAACCCACCCTCAATGGTCAACACAGAGACTATTAAAGTAAAACTCAAATCTCACTAGTGTTTACATCGCCAGAATGCTTTTGCCATTCCTCAGAATTTTCCTCAAACTTCTTTTTTATTTATGAAAGTTATAGCCAAAACAGTCAAAAACACAGGAGCAGGAAATCTAACTCAAAACAAACCCATACTAATTCTTAACTTCTCATTAACTCCTCAAAAGCTTTCTCCAGGCATAAGGAGAGAATCAAAGGTGTTATAGAAGGAAAATTCAATTAATAATAAAAAAATGAAGTGACAAAGTATGAACTAGAGATGAAAATGGTTATAAAAATAAATGGGTTAAAAAGCCCCCTTACCCCTCAGAAAAAAACCCAAAAAACCCACCAAACCCCCAAACTATATAGGTTACAAGACCCAAAGTTCTGGTAAGAATTAGCTTGCAGTGCCTACCATAAAGAAGTCTGACTGGTTTGATTGTATACAAGTAACTCCTAATTTCAACTTTCTTAAGAGAATTCATTATTGCTTCTGTCAAATGTCATGTTTTGTGGTGAGATAAAAACTGGCATGAATTCAAAGGTATTCCCAATTTATAAGGCTGGAAACCAAAATGGTGAAGGGTTTACCGTGCTTGTGAATCATCGTCTGTTTAAAAGCCTCGCTGTGAGTTACTAAAAGCTTCTGGTGCCTAGTGGTACATGCAGTGCAAAATGGTGAAGTTTGATGGCTCTCCCAGCTGGGCATGCTGAGATGTAGTCAGTCCTCAGCCCAAAGTAAGTCCTTTCTACAGCAAAACTGAGGGTACTGAAAAAGACTAGGGAGAAAAGCTTTCATTTGTCCTCAGTGTTAACCTAAATGACAGCATGCTGTTTCCATCAGTCCATTTAAGTCACTAAATCATATTATTATGGCTGTTAAATGGGACAGAATCTGTCAGAAATGCTGAACTGGATTTCTCAGATGTTCATTTCTGAAAATAAAAGAAACCTATAAGACTTTCTGCCATGTGTTCAAGCCACTATGGTGAATAGACACAGCTTGTTCTAAAGTTTCCTATGAAGAAGAATCAACCCCTGGGTTTCTCAATGTACAGGATCTGAGACATTAATAATTTGAGAATACATGAGTTTTGTTGGAAATATTTTTTTAAAAAATTCAGGAGCTCCTTGCACTATGCATCTTTAATGAAATCATTAATTCTGAGGTCTGCTTCTCTTCCCAAGTTATAAGCCCGTTTATCAACACCATTTGCAACAGACTTTTTTGATATATTCAGTGTTAGCAATGAAAGAAGAGTCAAGTTTCCATACCACTTGCTGGAGCTCATCAAATTAAACAGTGTAACACAGCACAGATTTTGCTTTGTGTTGAGACAAAGTTAAACATTAAATTTTGTCATTTTGTCAATTTTTTTGACACTTCTTGAAGGACAGGATTGTGCAGGAGGTACTGTTTTACAAGAAATTATGCCTGGTTTGGTGAAACAGAGGTACAAATGGAGTCCACGAGGAAGGGAAGGCAAATGCCAATAGAAAAGACATCATGTCACTGTTAATCAAGTTAGATTGTTCCATATGGACCTTAGGACTGCAGTGAAAGCCAGCAGCTATCTCATAGTGCTGCTCTCCTTATTCTCACAGCAGACCTCCCAGATTAAGCATTTTACCCACTCTGTTTTTTTTGTAGACCAGCATGCAGCTATTAATTATTGCCGCTTGACAATTGTCTTTTTTTTTTTTTTCTACTCCTTCTAGTTCCTGCACTATGACCTATTAACATTTTTTTCTTCTTCCATGTAGAAGGAAAAAGCCTACCAATTTGTGTATTTTTTCCTGAACTTTAGTTACCCTGAAAACAGTTTCAATACATTGTTAACAGCAGCAGGAATAATAATTTTCTGAATTCCTTACAAACAACTTGAATTAGCCAAGTCATTTTTTCATTTAATACAATGGTAAAGAAAACAGGTGTGGTACCCTTTCAGTTGACACACAGTTCTGTACCACAGAAGACAGGTCCCTTCGAACCTGCAAATTACTGCCTTGTCAGCAGTTTCCTGAGAATAAAATAGTTGTGATCATTTGTAACGCTCCAGCCCCAGAGCTGCAGGTTCACAAGCTCTGCTAGAAGTTTTACGTTAGTATTTTTATACATAGCATCCTTTAATACCTTAAGAGAACATCAAGAGAATAAGCCATAAGGGAACTTGGCAAAGGTTTAAAAAGATTTCTATACAAGCTAGACAAAATGTTCCACCACGATATGAACTCAGCCCATAATAATCAACAACACCCAAGTCAATATTCAATCAATTCACAACACTTAAGTCAAATCCAATCCCTCTAGCTCCAAGCCACCCAAAGCATCAAGAAAGGAGCAAAGTAAAAAGAAACAGAGAGAGCAAGAAGAGAGAGGAGAAAGAGGGAGAAATAGCTACCAGTGAGATTCTGTGGAAGACCAGCTCTCACACGTACAGATGGCAGGGTTGTGCCACATGGTGCCTCAAAACCTCTGGTTTTGTCTCCTCTGGTCTCCATAGTCAAAGCCCCCGGGGGGGTCCTCTGACTCTCGAGGGTTCCGTCACTTCTCCCTCCACACACACACGCACCCCACACAAGGTGTCTCTGACCCAAAAACTGCTCTGGTGTCTAACACGATTCAGTTTCACTTTTGTTTTTAACTGTCTTCTAGTTCTGACTTTTTGAGGACCTTTTTCTCAGCTTATTCCCTTACTCCCTGCCAGACCCCCCTTATCAGCTCAAAAAGGACAACCTAAGGTGTGGCTTCACATTAAACTTTATTCAATAAAGCTGTCAATTTTCAATGAAAGAGGTGACCTTTTTCTTCCCTATGTCTCCCAGGCAGGCCACATAACCAATCTAAAAGAAAAGAAGCCAAATACATGTTCACGCACTCACTGAGACATACTCTGAACAAGTTTATACAGCCTGAAGGTCTGATGTGAAGAAGAGGTTGGGAATGTCATTAGGCTTGAGAAAGTGAAAGAGGGGAATATGATATAATATGATACAGTCCTCTCATGTAGGCAGGTAGATCAGATGATGTGGAATAATGTGAAATTGTCCTGAGGACCACTGGGATGGTGTTAACTCTCTTCATAGTAGCTCCTAAGGTATTGTTTTGCAATTTTGCCTTAAACACTGTTAATAATACTCCCGTGTTTTGGCTATCACTGGGCTGTGTTCACACAGCATCATGGCTTTCTCTTTTTCCCACTCTGTCGTCTCAGTAAGTAGCCGTGGATGGGCAAAACACTGTGAGGGGACTGCTGGGACAGTTGACACAAACTGGTTAAGGGGATGTTCTATGCCACATGTTGCCATGACTAACAATAAAACAAAAGAAAATGGGTGGGGTTGTGGGTTGGCTTTCAAGGTTCACAGAATGGCTGGGCATCTGTCTTTCTGTTGGAGGCAGGGAGTGATTTAGTTTGTTTCATTTTTCTTTCCCTCTTTCTTTTGCCTATGCAGTTGGCCTAAAAGAAACTAGACTAACATTTGAATAGATTTTCCACCAATTAATTTTTCAACACAAGAGCTATGGCAATAAAAGTACTTACGCAAGCTTTAAAACAAGCTACTATTGAGGGGAAAAAACAACAAAAAACAAAACAACAAACCAAAATCACAATAAAAACCAAAACCAAGCCACAAACCAAATCGAACAAAAACCTCCTGGATAGAAAATTTTTTTTGTTGGTATTTTCCACAGTTGTCTGACTAATACACACTAAATTCAGCATGATTTCCAGTATAGAGGTATGGCATTTGGTACTTGTTCCTAGGGTAAGCTTTAACCTAACATGTCTATGAATGTTTTTTGAGTTATCTTAAGACTGAAAGGCTGACCTACAAGCTGCACTTCCATTTTGTATTATACAGGTTCCTTCTGGAAATATGGCAATTAGGTCTTTGAATTCTCCAGACCAAGTTTGTAATTAAATGCATCTACAAAGCAGTAGATACAACTGGAAATCAGTACTTCAAAATCAGGCCTTATGTCCAAATTAATTATTTTGCATCTGATAGAACTCCTGCCTAAATAAAGATTCTATTTTGGTAAAATATTATTCCTTTTGGCTCAGAAGACATGGTTCCATGCACATCCTGTCTTTCTTGAGGCCATTTATTAGATAGCATCATCACATTTTGCACATTATTGAAGTTTACTGTTTTTCAGCTACAAACACCAGTTCATAACACGTTGGTTGCATCCTGCCCTGGCCCTGCCCTGGCCCATCAAAAGGAATGTAAAACCAGTTAAAGCTTTAACTTTGTGGATCCTGGTGTGAAAATAAAACCACTTTTCTTCACTATGCCTTCAAAGAGAGAACTCATAAGAAAGAAAATACACAAAGAACAGAACAGAGCTATTTTATTACACATAAACATAGTAAAACATTAATTAAAATGTTATGTAATACATATTAACACTCTTATTTCTTGCAAAATGTAACAGGATATAGTACCTGAACTGACGGTGCTAGGCTGTCAATGCCTGTCAAGTAAAAAGAGGAATTGAATTGAAGAGTAACTTTACGTTAATAAACAGTGATGTGAACATAGCATGTCTAGAATCCATCCAGATAAAAACATCCTTGTTTTTCTATTTAGAATAAAAAGGTAGGTAGTTTTCTAACCATTTGACAAAAATTCTGATCATATGTCAAAACTATTGCATAGTTTTATTTGCAAAAAGTTTCACATAACTTCTTTTTTTTCCTCTGTCAGGGCTATGATTTTGAAGGAAATCATCCACTAAAGATACAGTTTTCTAAATTCATCATACTAACTGTGCCCTTAATTTTTTAATTCAAACTTCTTTAAACAGAAATCAAATCCCAAATCCAAGAATTTATATACTTTAAAGTAGTTTACTCAGTCTAAGTGTCTATGCAGTTCACTATGGTGCTGTCAGTTCTTTGCTGTATCTCTTTGGTATATGAATAAGAATCAGGATGCTTATTTTTTTGTCAGATAATAAAAACAAGCTCATAGAACATGTATAGGATCTCAGAGTAATTCTTGGCTTGCAATATAGTTTTGAAAAGTTTAATCTGACCTCAACAACAGGTTGTAGAAACAGGCTTGTGAAGAAGATTGTTATGCATTGTAGGTCACTTTTGCAAAGTATATCTGTTTAATATATAGGTATATGATGCATATTGAGAAGGATTAATTGCAAAAACAGAAGTTTTCAGTTTTTTGTTTATTCTCTTTGAGTATAAGATGTATTTTATCGGGGATATGACAATTCAGACAAGTGAAATACAGTCTAATTTTTGATGTCAGATCAGAATTTTTTTCTGACTTAGGAATTTCACATTCATTTCTTCCTGATACAATCCAATTAACTGGTTTTACCTTCATTATAAGTGCCTGAAATTATATTGAAGAGAATATCTGAGAAAGATTATATTTTATTTCCCTTGTATGAGCACAATATAACATCCAAGGTATGTTTATAGTAATGAGATGCAGTAGGAGTGTCATTTTATAATAATTATGTCAATAATTAGACCTAATACTGAATTTCCACAAAGGGCTCCCAAGAGATATCTGTAAATTACTTATCCACAGAGGTATGAATATACAATGGGGCATTTACATAAACACCAGAAAATCCAGTTTCTCAAAGACATTGGAATCCAGGCAGTATTCTTGAGGACCTAGAAAGAACCTGTTTTCCAGAAGAGTTCAATTAGCCACTATTTGTCTATATGAAATACATGGAAACTAAATAATTTGAAGATGAAAACAATCCTTTGATATGGGCATTATGTCCATGACAGGCTTATATTCCCCTCCCCAAACATTAAGGTATAAAGGGAGATTGAATAATCTGAAAAGAATTGTAGGGGAGGAACTGCCATTACTTGAAAAGCACACATGATTTCAACACACGGTATGTCATCAGAGGAAGAAGAGAGAACAGATGTCCTTAGATATAACACTAGTGAGAGACACCCCACAGACAGTTACAGGCTTAGAGTAATGAATTTAACTTGTACCCCTGCATCCCTCAAGCAAAGGCTTGGAGGTGTGAGACAAACTGCCATCTGCCCTCCACTGCCTGGGGAGAGAAGAGACGGGGAATGGTTGAAGACAGCAGCCAGGAGCTTTGTAGATCTTTTAACGGTAGGCAACACACATTGCCTAGAATTAGGCAATAAATAACCTAAAATATATTCCCCTAAACTGGTATTTTATTAAGAGGACTACTGTAATAAAATATGTCCAACCAGACTCCCTCCTCTGTTATTCCTTAGAGATACCGGTCTCTCTGTCTTATAAGTGTCCATGAAAGCAGTTAAAAATAGATAACAGCATTGGTGAACAAAACCCCAAACCATCGGCTCTACTGCATATCTTTTATTATGCGTACAACTTAAAAACCTCTCAATAGAAAGCCAGAAGTCTAGTTCTCACCTCAAAGGCTATCAGAGGCAAAAATAAATCTTATGCTGTCCCTGAAGTTCAGTCCAGCTTTAGTTAGAGTGTAAAATATCTTCTTTCAGTTCACAGAGTGTAGGAGGGAAGGATCACAGCCATCTACATATGGAGATAAGATAGTTGGCCTAAAGGATCCCTTCTGACATCTGAGTTCATCCTAGGACTTTAACAGCTTAAGAATAGCTGTGTTTTTTGGTGTTTCTCATACCTTGAAGGTCAATTGTGTACATAATGCATCATCCAGAGGAAAATATTTTGTTGTCTAATTGCCTATTTTAGAACCTATTGTGAAAAAAACCAACAAAAACCCAGGTTAAATGTTTTGCAGGGAGAAAGGGATTGATGATTTACTTAGAAAACAGGAATAGCTTCTGCATGGATATAACATTCTCCACAGGTGTGGGCACAGCATCTCTGATAGTTCGAGGTTTGTTGGTATTTTCAACCTTTTTAAGTTGTCAGCAAATGCTAGGTTCTGTCACCAGCAAACAGTGAGTACAAGCTGTAATTTAGGGCATTCTTCCCTTTTAGGAGGAAACTCATTCAGTTGAATTATTAATTGATGTCATCAAGACAGTAATACAGACTTTCCAACTCAACATCATTTAAACTGATGGGCTTTTCAAATGACTCCAAAAATCTGTAAAACTATGGAGTGAATACATGAATCATCTATAAACACTTCTCTCCTAAACAGTAAGCTGAGTATTAGTGCCTTTCTAAGACATGAATCTGTATTAATTTGAAGGCCCTTTCATTTTATTGCTTTTTGTTTGTTTGAAGTGTTTTTCCACCTAAGAAGCTTTAAAAAGTATCCCATAAAGGATATCTTTCTCCTTGTGATGTTGCTATGCCTCCATTCAAAGACAAGAAGTGAGCAAGCCTGTTTTTACGTGTCCTGAGCCACTTTCTATAAGATTTCTTTCTCACATTCGCTGCAGGTGGGTCTCTACTGCCCTTTGCAAAACCAACTGGTGTGGCAAATGAATACACTAAACCCAGAATAACAGGGGTGCTCAGCCCAAAATTCTGTGATGTTTAAAAAAATAAAAGTATAATTAAACATTTCAGAGTGTGCCAGAAGTGGATTTAATTATGCATCGGCTAAACAATGTGTAGCCTTTATCAGAAGAAAAGTGTTTAGCTTGGGAACTTTTCTAGCAGAACTGATTTAAGTATTTAAATACGCTTTTTTGAGTCCAAGTGTCCTTTCTTAGTATAAAATGACAATGGCCCATCTTAAGAAAGAGTAATATATTAATTGCAAGTTCATTTTTCTTTTGTGTACAGACACACTTTTTAAGAAAATGTAAAGGTCTTCATAACCTTTCTTTACTAAATATTGTATTTGAAAAATGCAACATAAATTTTCTAATGATAGCAGTGACTGCACTTCCACCTCCCCCACACTTTACACTCACCCACAGACCCACCCACAGAGGGAATTCATCCATTCATAGATCTATTTCCAGTATCTCTTCTTTGGTACCTTAGAAATTACTGATATGAGTTTTTGATTTTTTTCAGCAAGCTTTTCTGTTGAAATGACAATTCCTTACTGCTTCTGGTTACTTAGTTCTTAGGGACAAATCCAATTTCTCCTGTACATACGGTATTATCAGCTACCTCATAAGTAATCAGCTTTCCTAACCCTAGAAGCAGCACCTGAAAGCTCGTAACAAGGCACCTATGAAATACTTTGAGTACTAAGAAATGGGGTTCCTTAGCAATTCTTCTATCTGCAAGTGATGACAAAAGTTGCTCAGGGTTACTGGAATGGTGTGAATATGCATTTTGTCTCCAGAGAAATCTGCTCATAATTCCTCAGTGTCCTTTTTTTCCTATATCTGCTGTAGCTGAGGGTTTGAACTACCAGCACAGCAGATCCCCTCTGACAGCCCTGGGGTACAGCCTGGCATCACATCTGAATTGCTTGTGTCTTGTTACCTGCAAGACTGCTCCACTGACCTTTTTTAAAAGATGATGAATCTTCATTTGCTGCATTTCTCATTGACTGTCCTCTTGACTCTGAAATGATCTTGATATTTGACCACAGTATTTGGACCAATGAAGGAGGTTCTTGTTAGTTCAGAAATTTGTTTCTGGATTTGAATATACTTTTTGAAAAGAAAACATTTGAACAAAAATGGCCAGAGAATTAATTGTGCTGCTAATTCTGCCTCAGAGGTGCTCTCAGGCAATGTTTAAAGATTGGCTAATGAGACATTTTGGTCTGACCAGGAAAAACACATTAAATATTTTGACCACAAAATTTGGGTTTAAAACCTTATGTAAACATTGTATATAACAAAAACATTCAGCAAAACTCCTTAACAATAATATACCAAATTATAAGTATTCAGCAACTTGCCAACGAATAATTATTATTTTAAAACTTGTTTTGGTTGTATACTTACCAAGGAAGGGAACAGATTTTTTTAAAGGTCTATAGGATTTACAGAATCATGGTATCCTGGTACACTAAGATAAAAATAAATATCTTTCAAATGTTAGTGTAAAGAAAAGGCACATTTTATGTCTTCATAATCTTAATTTAAAAAAAAAAAATCTTTTTTAATAGTACACCTTACCCAGTTTTGCCCAATCTTCTTCTATGTAAACCAATGGCCTTCAGGCACTATAGAACAATTTCTCTGCAACCGTTGTTTACAACAACAGCAACAATGGTAAAATAATTTTGTTTATTTAGAAAAGAAAGCTATGAGATTATGTAGATCAAACTTTTTTAAAATCACTTATTGAATATAAATTTAAAATTTTGAGCTATTCTCCTGAAGAGCTGGGAAATAGTCATATGCATAATTCCCTTTCTTCAAGAAATTCTAAGAAATGTTAAGAAACAATATACACATCCAAATGGAAAAAAAAAATAAAAACAATCAGATGAACCACTCTTAACAAATACTCCTTCAATTCCTTCTTAGAGGCAAGTGCAAGTGCCAAGGACCTATAATCATAAACATTTTCTGCAGTTAATGTTCATTTCAGTGAATGGCAGGACTCTGAGGTGAATCTCTCCGCAGCAGATAAAAAGGTTTTGCAGTCAGCCACTCTAGATTTTACTGAAAAAAAAAAAAAAAATCCCTCCTGAATAAGAGAAAGTTTAGGCCTTCTGACCATTAGGTTTAAAACAGATTTCTGCTGAGCAAATTAGTTTTCTTTCAGTCTGGCAGTCAAGTCCAGCACCCTTCTGCAAACCATGTAGTCTGTTCAAACTCTGTGGATTATTTTGCCTTTCCATCATCTCAGAGGCTCTTGTCTCTTTGCTTTGTCTCTCAAACTGTATTTCAGAGCTTTCAGCTGTACATGCACATTTGATTGCAGTCGGGAGTTCACCTGATTCCTAGAGCAGCAGTCAATATAGTCAGGCTTACAAAGAACACAAAATACGTATGTAATAAATTGCAAGCAGAAAGCTAAAGCAAATGTGCCTTCTCTGTCAGATAGGCTACCTTTAATATGAACCATTTTTTTTTTTTCTGAGGATCTTTCTTAACTTTCCAGCTAACAATAACAACTTTTCTTTTTTTTTTTTTTCTCTTTCACAAAATAAGTCTAGGAAAATGCCCTGTCCAATCATATTGCAGTGAAGGATCCAAACCTGATGCAACTAGAGAAGGTAGCTATGCTATCCACTTGCCTGTACAAAAGCAATTCTTCACCAACTCAACTTTCACAAATTAATAAGAAAAGAAGTGTTACAGTTTGGATTTTG
>VWZG01011724.1:7293-20041 GCA_013396735.1 Grallaria varia | reverse complement strand
CTTTTTGTTTATTTTTTTTTTAATTAGAAAGCATCCTTGTCTTTCAAGTTCATATGCTGAAACATTTCACTTTTCACAGGAAAATCAACTTTTCTAAATCTAAGTACCACATTTTAATTATTTGAGCAAGTAACTTAATTCCATCTCTGCTTCTTTCAAAAATTACACATATATCTGCAGCCAAAACACCCCAGGAAATTACAGTTCATAAACATCCTACTTTTCTAATGGTTAATATCTGATTGCAATAAAACACTTCAAGCAAATCCACGCATTCAATGTCTGAGCATCAGTTTCAGCAATCTAATAAAATCCAATCCAGGAACTCAGCCTATAGACTTCCCTGCAAAATTTCAATCTTAAATAAGAATTTTGACCATTTTTTTCAGTTGGAGATATGAATGAATAGTGATAGATATTTCCTGGAACCTTTCTGACTGAAAACCACTCCAACATAAATTAGGGTTGTTGGAATTTTACACAAACATATGCAGACTCTTCACGACTAACCTCATATTCTTTTCTCAAAATGACATCACTTGAAAGTCACTGCTTGAGGATTTGTTTTCCACCATATACTTACATCCCCTTCTGAATGGCAGCGATTATCACCTTCCCTCTTTACCGTATTCATACTTCTAATTATTGACTCTGCAAGGGGGACATTTCAACTACATTTCTAACTGGTATCTAAAAGACTGAAAACTTAAACCTAAATATAAAGAAAATATTGCTCTTGCCATACGTACTCTTCTATTTGCAGAAAAATTTTTAATGTAGAAAAGAGTTACAGAAGTCAGAGATACAATGAAATAAATGAGCCCCTCTTTGATAAAATCCAGTTCTAAATTGCTCAAAATTTTAAACATTTTTTAAAGTTGTGTCAATGGCTATTCAATTTGAAAGACAAGTTATATAATTGAAATAAACAGCAAAACTAATACTGCCATCTGAAATTACACTTTAAAATATAAACTGACATAGATTCCAGTGTACATAAAGAAATGTACATCCTGGCTAGCAGACTTTTATCCTAATACTTGTGTTTCCAACTGTTATTTAAACTCCAGGTCTTTCAGTTTGTGTTCTGGGTATTTGATTAGTAGATCTCAATTGAAATTCTGGGAGTTAAGCTTTAAAGTTTACTAGTTAGGGCTGTATTTAAACACAGAGGATGGTAATTTAATCTGCTTAGATTGGGAAAATATTTGTAAAAATATTTGTAAAAGTATACTCATTTATATGAGTGTCTTCTTCTTTTAATAGCTGAGTATTCCCTGTTTTGGTTGATGAAAAATCAGTCAGATTGTCACAGTATGTCAGCAGTTACAAATGCCACAGTAGTTTTTCCTTAAATGCACTATGCCTGCCATTCTATAGAGCAGCAGTACAGCGCAGAGTCACTGTTGTTCCAGGTTTCTTCAAAGGCTCTCAAGGCAATGGTGCACAATCCTTGTTATAACAGATGGTCTTTAGCTGCAGTTTTGCACTTTGTGGAGCTGGTACCACAGTTGAGGATTTGCCCAGAGCATGTCCTTACAAGACTTCAATGGCCTACCTGTCAGCCATTCACCATGCATTTAATGGGCATAAAAAAAGGCTTAAGGCATTCATGTTGTTCATCAATGTGCCAGATGTCCAGAGCAACAGAGCTGAGCCTGCAGGAACCTTGCCGTAATACTGAGTATTTGATACTGATGTAAGATAGCAGTAGCTAGACTGATAAAATATTCAAAGACTCAACTTATTCAATATATCAACCCCCTTTAATTCTCTTAATCAAAAAGATTTTTTAAACATTTTAAAATAGGAATACAGATAAATATGCCCACACTGCCATATTTATATTTTGATGAAGAGAATGTTATTTGCATAAATATTAGATATTTCATGCACATTTTTATTCAAATATCCAGTTCTATCAATAGTAAGAAGTAGCTAGCATTATACATTTGCTGCAGTGTCTACAAGTATGACAGTATTAATTGAAAAATACACTGAATCTAATTTTTATGCCAGTTTCTATTGCCAGATTTTAGGGCATATCTTAACATTGTTCCATTTTTCTCTGAATGAGCCAGATTAGAAAATTTATATTTTTAAATTGTTATTCAAAAATGAAATTAGAATTCTGATTTTCTGATTCTTCTACTTCAGTTATTAAGCAGTTGTTTAATCAATTAACAACTTCCAAAACAGTGTACTACCCTGTTTAGTTATCTATATAAAAGTGTAAAATCTCAGTGTAGTTGGAAGGGAGTTATTCTAATGATTGATTTAATAAGTGGGTGAAACGATTTCTCACTGTGACTATGTGTACTGCATCAGGGAGTTGAGCAGAGGGCAGGGCTCCTTCCAGACCTCAGTAAGAAAAGCTTGACAGCAAATAGTGAAGCAGAATTGGAAGCTGGAAGCAAAATATAGGTAGTGAGTAAATCACATGCCATCAATGGCTGAGATCCCCACTGTTTCACAGTATCAGACAGAAACTCAGTTAATTCCCACGGCCCACTGTACATACCCCATCGATGGAGAGGTTCTCTCCCCTTGTCCTGTGCTGTGTTCTTATGTAAACGGACCAAACCACGTGTCTTCTCCTGACAGGTAGGAAAGCTCTCCACTAGAGTGCAGCACAGACCAGAATGGGGCGTTCCAGCACGTTCCCTTACAGAGGTGCATACCTGGATTCAAGCATCACCCACGCTGACATACTGGCCTCTCAATGTCAGATTACGTATTAGGAATAATTTCTTCTCCAGAGCATTGGAACAGACTGGGAAGTGGTTGAGTCACCGCCCCTGCAGGTATGTAAAAGGTGCATAGATGTAGCCTTAGGGACCCGGTTTAGTGATGTATTAGGCAGTGTTAGGTTAGTGGTTGGAGTCGATGCTCTTAAAGGTCTCTTCTAACATAAGTGGTTCTATGATTAAATATTCCCTCTCAGGTCCTGCATGAATACTAACTAGCTTATCAAATTTGCTTTCCTGCTCTTAAAAGTCCCTCTTTGATATTCATATTTGGAAATGTGACTGTGAAAGAAACCAAACCTACCAACAGGTGTTTTTCTAAGGGAATATGGAAAAAAAAGGACTAAATTGTAGTTGTACATAAAGAATAAAACAGACACCTATACATATAGGACAATTTTTTGTATGCTCATAAAGTACTGTAGGGAAATAATATTATTAAATGAGGAGACATTAATGTTATTAACATGATTATCTTTTTTATAATTTTAAATTAGTTTTAAAACCAGAGTAAATAATTGCACTCTTAAAGGCAGTCAGGAACAAATAAAACATTACAAGTAAGAAATCTAATTCAAATTTGACTGTAATTGGATATCCCTTGTTTGAAATAAAGCCGTTAGGGGGAAAAAAAAAAAAAAAGAAGCAAATAACAAGTAATAAAAAAATCTTAACTTTTCATGGTCACTGCTGTTTCATTTCTCAACAATAATGTCATTGCTTGAGAAAATTCAGTTACAGGGCTGAAAGTATGAAACAATTTATCCTCAGCCTGTCAAACTGGAAAAAAATAAAAATATGTAATGTAGTATTACTTAAATGATTACTTAACCAAAATTGTGATACCTGACTTTCAGTGTCTTTCTATCAAGTTCACAAGCTTTTGAATCTTTTAATGGATTCCTTGTCATTGAGTCATGATAGGCACCACAGAGCTGTGCTGTCTTTAATTTATTCATGCAGGTAACAGTAAGTCATCATTGCCACACAGGGTGCTATTAAAAATCTCTGCAGTAAGGTAGAATACTAAGAACAAAGTAAAATAACCAGACTAATTTTTAATGATAAGTTTTAAAGGTAGGTCTAGTTTGTGGGGGCTTAAAACTACTTTACTTATTCCCATAATATACTTTATATTTTCCAAGTTCCTTTTTTTTTCACCCTCATTTATAGGTAGAAGGCTCCCTTCTGCACTCCCCCTACCTAGTCCTCATGCTTTTGAAGGGGGATTCTATTCTGTGAACAGAGTATGGTGTTTTACAAGCTCAATGAGTGGGAATCTGAATTGGTGGGAAAAGTATCTGGATTGTTCGTACTAGATTTGGGGAGACTCAAGCAATTCATGATGGAAACAACACAGCATCCAGTACGTGTGATAGCGGGCAGCCTGCGGCTATGCAATAGGCAGGGAGGAGCAAAGTCAGCTTCTGAAGACTCTGGATGTTCTATTTAAGATGGTATGTGTTATTTTGCTGGTAGAAGAAAGCTGGGTCTAGACTTACAAAGCAAACTGTCTGAATGTAAAGTTGGTAGTAAGTCTGTG
Organism: Grallaria varia; assembly: GCA_013396735.1. NCBI lineage: Eukaryota > Metazoa > Chordata > Aves > Passeriformes > Formicariidae > Grallaria > Grallaria varia. The sequence continues at coordinate 15,751 of VWZG01011724.1, read as the reverse complement.
CAATTATACTCTGTCTCTCAGTAGGGCTTGTTATTGTAAGCTCAGAGTGGCCCTGACCACAGTTACGTTGTGCTGATGTACCCTGAAGCACCAAGGTAGCAAACTCCTGTCCATTTAGAATTCATAGCATAGAATGGCCTCCTGAGGATGTCTCCAAAGTAATTGTTAGCATATATCAGGTTGTTTTGATCAATTTGCCTTCAGATATTTTTAAAGAGAAGGCTGACTAGCTTTTTGTCAGATGGGAATGTGTCCTTATGTGAAAAATATCTTGCTTTTTACAGCACTATTTTATAGTAAAACAGATATAGAAGAAAAATAGGTTTAGATATGGCAAATCAGAGCCTTATCTGTGAGGAAAAAAAAGATAACAGAAACTTAAGGGAAAACAGTGAAATTAAAACAGGAGCTGTAGAATGGGAACAGATCTTGTTAGATTTGCATTGATAGTCTGAAATAGATCTTGATAATTCATTTTTCATATTAATTTGAAGTGCATTAGTTATACTATCATTTGCCTCAAACAATATTAGCTATCTGGAAAACATCTCAATTTTGGAACAAAGCAAACAAAATGAGAAAGCTTACCAATGAAAGACAAAACCATATATAAGTTTTGGCTGCATGTTTTTAAATTATCAGCAAATTGCAGTTTTTGGAAGACAAATTGGATATCTTTGTAAAACATTCTTAAACATAGGCTCATTTTACTTCTGTACTGGATGGTGTGTGTTATCCCTGGGATACTCTTGATATAAATTTTGTGGGGATTTTATGGGTCTGTTTGGTTTATAGGTTTATGCAAGGTTAAATGCCAACTGTAATACTTTATGTAGGGATGGAAAGTTTTATTTATTACCCCTTGTACTTTGGCATAAAATACAGGATTTATCTGGAGTATAGAGCCTAACCAGAATGTCTTTGAATTTTTTTCTTTCTTTCAACTGTACTTCTACAGGTTTTATGTTGTGCTGTGTTCTTTGTGTGACATCAGCAAGGAATCATTCTCTCTTCTTCTTTCTTGTCATAAAATGTAAAACTGTCTATGAATTTTCTTGGAGTTCATAGTAAGAAGAAATACAGGTGTCAGTTATAACTCTTTATAATATGTTTTCTAAAACATCAGCATCTTAATTCATCATCATAACATAACAAAAATCATAGCTTTTAAAAGGCAGAGATATTTTATTTGAGAAATATATTTTTTGCGCTGCCTTCGCACTATCCTGAACATCCACTGGTCTGATTACGTGACCAATGTGTCTGTCCTTGAACAGGCAGCAGTCACCAGTATTGAGGCCATGCTGCTGAGAACGCAGCTGCGCTGGGCAGGGCACGTCTCCAGGATGGAGGATCATCGCCTCCCTAAGATCGTGCTCCATGGTGAACTTGCCACTGGCTGCCGCAAGAGAGGAGCCCCAAAGAGGAGATACAAGGACTCTCTAAAACAGTACCTCAGCCTTGGCCGTATTGACTACCATCAATGGTCCACTCTGGCCTCCAATCGGGAGGCGTGGAGACACACCATCCATAACGCTGCTGATTCCTTTGAGAATGCACGCAGAATCAGTCTCGAGGAGAAAAGACAACGCAGGAAGAACCGTGTCTCACCAACACCGCCTATGGAGACTTTCTGCTGTGCCTTTTGCAACCGGCCTTGCCTATCTCGCATCGGCCTCTTTAGCCATCAGCGCGCTTGCAGCAAGCGTGGGGAGAGCCCTTCCCAAATCTTCGTTTGCGAAGCCCAGCCATGATATTTTTTGCAAAATGTCACATGGAACTAGTAGTTTAGTTGTTCTTTTCTTTTGGGGTCACATTACTTTTAGCTTGTGCCAGTCTTTTGGGAGATACTTGACAAGATATTCTCCTTGAACCTCGAAGAAAATTACATGAGAAGCAAGCATTAAGTTTCAGATTATTTCAGTTTTATACTCTTTGGGTGCACAAGGTGTACTGGCTTTACATATGACCATTTTATTTCTGTGTTATTAATTTCCATAGTTTATACCAAAGGGAAAAAAAAAAGGAATTAAAAAAGACGGGCTCCCAAAGATTAAAACTGGTGCACAAACACCAATCATTGTCATTGTGATATGCTCTTACTTGAACTTAATCTGCATCTAAAATAATTTGCAGTAAAACCTCCTACATACACAGTTTCTTCAGTGTTTAGGAACTAGTAGGATTATAATTAATACAGTGATATATGTGTTAGTTGCTCCACTGTAAATTCAGGAAGTATTTCTTCTAATATTGGAAGGATTCCTATGTATTTATATTCTTTAAATATTTATATTTTGTTTGAAAGTTTGGAGCATTGTAGCTGGTCTAAAAATATAATAATCTCTCCAAAGGTCAGCATGTCATTTTTATTCCTTTTGTACACCAAGTGTCTGTGTGTGTGTGTCCACTTGAGGGCCAGTTCTCATTTTTTCCCTCCAACTTAACAAGTGTTGGTGCTTTTTTTCAGCATAGGTATTCTCTTTATGATCAAAACATCAACTAAAAAATATCAAGTGAACTGGCCATTACATAGGTTTTCTGCATCTAATTTCTTCAAGAGAAAACAATAGGGGAAGGAAGTATAACTAGAGAGACAAGACTTTCACTGAAGCAACCAGTCTCCTCAAGCAGTTCATAGAAAAAAATCCAGTGTGTCACAGACCCAGTTTTATACAAGCCAGGTTCTCTGAGGTCATGTGAGGAAAATCTCTGCTGGTGGTATGTTGAATGAGCCAAAACAGGACAGCAAGTTAAAAGTAAAACATACTTACTCTTGAATGATTGATCAAGAATTGCCAATAAGGCAATTCTTAAAACCTTATTTTTAATNTATTGGTTTTCGCTTCTTGGTTTTTTTTTTTTTTTTTTTTTTTTTTTATTTTTTTTTTTTTTTTTTTTTTTTTTTTTTAATTTATTAGTAACATATTTTAACAGAGCCACCACCAGCTTGATTGAGGGACTCAGCTCTGTCTTGTTGTAGGTCCCTTGGGGCCAATTGGAGCCAACTGGAACCAGCAGTGCCTGGCCTGGGGCAGCCCCAGCCTCTCCTCACAGGGGCTGCCCTGCAGCTCTCACTGCTGTGGACACCCGACTCACAGCTTCGTACGCTCTAAACTGAAACTAGCCTTGTCTTCTATAGTTGCTACTGCCATTTTCTGTGACATGTTATAAGATTTTCAGTTCATGTCATATTTGACTTTCCCATACACTATTTTATAACTGCTGATTTAACCAGCCAGTGGTCTGCCTTCTACACACTTATTCCAAATGCTCACTAATTTTTTTTCCAAAATATATCAAGTTACTGATGTCACAGGGAGAGTTTGGATTCTTCCTAGCCAACAAGGATACCAAAATTATGGTCTTACTAAAATTGCTATGTTGCTACTGACCCTGTCTGATCTGTAATCCAGAAGGCAGCTGAACTGCAGTCTTGGAGGAAAGATGTTTAAAGCCATCACTAATACATGTGAGAAGCTTCAGCATTAGAAAGTAGGGCAAAAGTAGGATTTTAGGAATGGTAAAGGATCTGCTGAAGTTTATTTATTTATTGGTTTCTAACAAGATTATTAACTCGTCAAGCCTTAGGTGTGGAGAGAAGACTCCCTACCACTTACTCATTAGCAGTCTTCTTTTGCTGTAGAATATACATGATGCTTTCTTAATTTGTTAATTGAAATTTTCATTTTTTAAATTTTATTTTGCAATATTATCTCATGCAGGATCCCATAGATGAATAAGACTGAGAGGTTCAATGTATGGTAAGCTTGGTCTTCTAACATTCAGCAGGCAACATATTTCCGTATGAGCTGATGCTCAGTTGCAAAGCATGCCATGCTAATCGTATCATTACATAGATGAAAATGTTACCTTTTTAGCATTAAAACTGTTTTTCTGACTTCTAACATTCTGCTTTATTTTATGAAGGAGGACTTGTGTCTCTCTCTCCATACATAACAAATGAGTGTTGTCATAAGGTTTTATACTCTCAAAACAGAAAGGCAAGACTGAACAGAGCTGGGTTAAGGCCTAACAAAAAGGAGATTATTAATCAAGGGTGATGGTTTTAAAGCACCAGATTTGTTTTGTTTTGCTTTTAAAGTACTATTATGCAATTTATGTATAAACTATATATAGAAATGTAAAACAATGTAAAAAACCCCCAAACCTGTGCCTGAATTAAATTTATGCTGAAATTATTAAACCAGATCAACATAAATCTACTTTTCCCTCATACTACAAGTTAAATTTAGTACATTTATTTCATTCCTGAGCCTATAAGAAAATGATGTGAAGCATGACTGCATTGTTAAACAGATCATGTCTGAGTGGGAAATCCTCCTTTCAGAGTGGGCAATATACCAGCTATTTACTAGAATAATAATACTGGCAGAAACTAATAAGATTAGAAGTACTGATAAAGACAATATTATTTACTGAAATTCCATGTTTGAAAAGAACTAATCTCTTGTTGTTGTTGATTCCAATATCCTACTGCATTTGGTATTCCTATTACTCTGACAACTTATTTTCAAAGAAAATTAAAATATCTTGGAGATATAAACTTAAGTTGGACATATTGAAGAATAAAATTGAGCCTTTAAAAAAACAGAAATTAATTTTAATTTATTAGGTTTAGACTCTTTTCTAACATTTATTATCATGAAAAATCTTAGCAGTTGCTTCCAGCCGTATCTGTTATTCTGTCTGAATAACATTCTTTTGTCCATATAAAAATGTCCTTGCAGACAGCATTTTCTATGGTATTCTTGAACTGTTTAGTTCACCCATGAGATTGAACACAATCATTCTTGCCGACATGAACTTGGGCCAAGGTGCATCAGAGGCTAACCAAATTTGTCCAATTTATTAGAAGTGATTTGATCTAACTAGCAGTTGTTACCTTTCTGTTCTTTCTCTTGACAGGCAGATTTAGAGATTTATGAAATACACAGGCTGAAAGCCAAGGCATCACTGACCTACACTTTGCTGGATCACCCTGTGACAGTCCTAGAAAAACAAAAACTTTAGCATTTCATTGTGAAAATTGTGAGCTCTGGGATAACTTGAAGGGACAGACTTTAAATAAACATGGTTTTTCCTACACCTAATAATAATGTATCTGGCTTAAATGCATACAAATTTCTTCTTCAGGAATGCTGGCCAGAAGCTGACCAACAGAAAAAAAAATCTCTGAGAATTAAAAAAAAATAAAAATAATTCAAACCAGACAGTTAAAATACTAAAATAAAAAATGCAGTCCCAAAATAATAATCATTAACTAATTTTTCTTTAACTATTCAATAATTCTGTCTGGTGATAATTGCCGCAATAATGAGCTAACAGGAAAACTAGTAAACAGAGCTTTGATTCAACAAAGGCCATGAGTCACCAGCCATGGTCTGGTGATCTGAAGATGTTACCAGCTAAGTAATTTGGGAGCCCCTTTGAGTTCAAGTAGAAGCAAATGAGAAAGCATGAAAGATAAAGTCCCTGAAAGCATCTACATTACCTATAGCTGAGGGGAAAATAAGCTGTCTGAAATTAAGTAGATGAAATTTTCACATTATCTAGCAGGTTTACTAATAAAAGCCAGAATAGCTGCTGCAGTGGTATCTTTCTTTGTAGCAGAAGAACCAGTTGAAATAGAATAGAAGTATCAATCCAAATGACTAAAGTTTAATTTTAAGAAAATGAACAGTCCTTAAAAATGTGTTTTTAAACAAACAAAAATTCATACCTCCCTTGCTGTCCACACAAAAAACTTCTCATAGTATAAGCCCAACCAGAAACCGAGTACCACATAGCCACTTGCTCACTCCCCTACCGGCAGGATTGGATAGAGAATTGGAAGGGTAAAAGCTAGAAAACTCGAGGGTTAAGGCAAAGACATTTTAATACGAAAAGCAAAAGCTGTGCAAAAGCTGTGCAAAAGCAAGCAAACCAAGAAATTAATTTATTGGTTCCCATTGGCAGGCAGCTGTTCAGCATCTGGAGAACAGAGCCCCACCATGAATAAGGGTTACTTGAGAAGACAAACACTCAANAAAAAAAAAAAAAAATCCTCTTTCTCCTTTTTTTCTTTTATATACTGAGCATGATGTCATATGGTCTGTAATATTCCTTTGGTCAGTTTGAGTCACCTGTCCTGACTGTGCCTTCTCCCAGTCTCCCATGCACCCCAACTTCCTCCCCAGCATGGCAGTACTAAGAGTAGAAAAGGCCTTGGCTGTGTAAGTCCTGCTCAGCAATAACAAAAACATCTCTGCATTGGGGAAATTAATTGAGTTTATTACCAATCAAATCAGAGTACGATAATGCAAAATAAAATCACACCTTAAAACACCTTCCATCCATTCCTTCTCTCTGGGCTTAACTTCACTCATGATGTCCAACCCTGTGTCCAACATAAATACAAAACCAGCACACTTCTCTAGTCTCAGATGAGATTTTTTTTTTTTTTTTTTTTTTTTTTTTTTTTTTTTTTTAATTCGAAGTATCTATTTATTTAAGATAAAAACAGCCATTTAACATTGGATGACAATGACTTCCTTCACTGTTACATGGAGTTCCTCTCTAAGTTCTGGTTTCCATTCTCACTTAAAAAAACATGTAGCAGGTTTTCAAAAAAAAAATAGTCACATGTGAAATAGTATTTAGTGTGTGTTCGACTTCTTACAAAAATCTACCACAAACTAAACACAGCCAAAGCGTGTCTATTCCCCTGCCCTTGAAAATATTATTCATTTAATGTGAGTGTAGTACTCTCTTTGTCTTACAAGAAGCACAAATTAACCTGAGATGAGATAAGCCAAGACATATTAAAAATTCTTTTTCATTTAAGCATTATTTTTAAAGGGGTCAGTTTCATTCTTAATTAATTATCAGTTATTTTTCTACAGTGATGCTCACCACCTCATCCTCGAGGCTATCTGAAAGGAGACATTCAAAAACAGTGAGCTGCATTTATTTTCATTGAAGCTAAACATAGAGCTTTTGCAGGGCCCTGAGTGTTTCAAGCTTTGGATAGGGTTTCTTGGTCGACATTCATATGAAAGTCATAAAAAAGATTCAGTGTATGCTGCTAGTCTCATAAAAGCAAACTATCTTGGTTTTGTTTTGTTTTTCTTCATTGTAGCAAAATTTAAAATGCACGGGAGATTCTACTGTGAGGAAAAGTTAGTAGAATGTCAGCAAATTATAACAAGAAATAGGTGCATAAACCCATATATTCTGCTAATTTAAACTTGCTTCCAAATAGCCTTAGCAGAATATCAGAAAATCGTTGCAATCAAGAGGCATCCTTAGCAGTGATGCACAAAATATACAAGGCAAAGAAAAGGCAAACAAAACAGTCAAATAAGAAGATATCATACTAACATTTTATTGCTTGGAATGGAAACTGCACAAAGCTTAAAGTTTTCATACACATAGCTATGTAAAACTTCACTGACATTAGTAAAATAGTCAAAATAGATAAAGAAACTTCACTCAAAGTGTTTTCCATGAACATTTATTTCTTTGAGAAGTTCAGTGTGTAACGAGGCAGAGCTGTTTTCAGTTGCTATGGGCAGTTTCTACAACTTCTGCAAGAGCTCTTGATGGCATTCTAGACTGCAACACCTGAAGTTCAAAACTAGAAGCAGTGTAAAATAAGAATAATGGAAAATATAGAATTGGTAATATCTAATATTGTGAAATAATTTAATATTAATTTGTTCTGTAAACTGCTACTGTAAAGTTATTGATCCTCATCTATATGTAAACATTAACTCAGATTCTCTTGAATGAGAAATGAATGATTCTGATATTTTTCACTGGTAAGATAATATTTTTTATTTTTATCTAAGTTTACTTGTTTATTGTTAATTAAATGTATGGAATTAGCTCTGAGGAAGGTGGAATTAGACCAAGGAAGTATTAAAGACTCAGTTTCTATGAAGCAGTTTCAAATTCATCACAAATGCATCATAACCAGGATCACAATGTTGAGGGGAAAAAAAGCTAATGTTCTTAAACAAAAGCAGCTTTCAGCTTTCTTCTAACTGCCTTTATTGGACTAGTTATTTCCTTTATAGCTGAAGGAGTCCATTTTATCCTGGAAGTTGTTAAAAAAACTCATTGATGTTATTCAAGTCACTCAAGGCATTTTTAATTGTGTAGTTGTGATTTTCATGCTTGCTTATTAGGCTTTAATTTAGAATTTGATTTATTGAAATGCAAACTTTGCATGTACTTTGAGTGAAAATTGGCAGAGCTTGTGTCTGGAACTTATTGCTTAGAGCTGTAACTTCTAAGCATTTCTTTAAATCAGTGCTTTCAAATCTTGCATTTTTAAAGGATGGCACTTTCTAATAAACAACATTTTGAACGGCATGTTAGTTGAGTAAACTTTAGAAGCAAAAAAACCCCCTAACAATCAACACTGTTCCACATTCCCCACCAAAAAAAAAAA
>VWZG01011723.1:486332-507861 GCA_013396735.1 Grallaria varia | reverse complement strand
CTTTTCCACCTTTCCAGCTGCTTTTACATCTTTCTAGCTGTTCTTACACACACACAGTTGCTTTTCCATCTTTGTGGGTACTCTTCCATCCCCACAGTTGTTCTTCCATGCCCCCTGCCACTTTTCTCATCCTTCTTTCCATCCATGCTCTGGTCGAACCTCTTGTTGCATCATCTCACAGCCTCCCCCCACCCTGCCTTCTGTCATCACCTCTAGGCTGTCCCATCCCCACTGGAAAGCTTCCTTCCCCCACTTCCCAGATGTACCCTCTTAGTTACAGCTGCATCCCAGCCCTTCCCCAGTTACATCCTTTACATCTTTCCTGCATCCCTATCTTCACCCTCTTCCTGACCCCTTTCTCTCATCATATCTTCCACCTTGCTGTAGGGTCTGAGCTGACCTCTACAACCTGAAGTACAGGAGAGGGCAGGGCACCCCCTTGCAGCCGACTGCCTCATCCCCAAAGTCCTCAGCCACCCCAAGTGTGTTGCTCAGCCTTCCACTTTCTCCTTGGCATCATTGCAGCCTGCTCTTCCTGGCTGCCCGCTGCTGGACGTCTTTGTTGGGTGATGGGTTTTTAGCTCAGGGAGGTGAAGAGAGCAGGTGCATTAGGGACAGGATATGTGATTGCAAAAAATAACGACGGTGTGGCTAATAACCAGAAAGAACAGGTTAAAAGCAAGCATGAAGGCAGGCATGGCAGCACGAGTGCAAGGCCAAGCTTCTGAAGTGTTTGCCTCTTGCACGTGACAAAGGCATGAAAGAAAGCACTCCTTCACTTTGGCACTCATTTCACTCCCATTTCTGCACCCTGTAGCTCGTGTGAGGACACATTCCCTATATTCCTCCAAAGACATCTGTATTTGCCACAGTGTGAAGGGGGAGACAGAGTGTGTCTACGTCCAGGGGACCACTTGGCAAAAAAACCCCAGAAACAAAGTCCCCCACACTTTTTTTGGAGCATGAAAAAGTAATTTCTACTTGTTAGCAAGCTTCTGCTTATACCCACGCAATGGGAATCCGTTTCTCCTTTCTAGCACCTAATAAATCTTGATGCATTTATTATTTTTCCCCTTCACTGCTTGCAGGCAGTGATTGGGTTGCTACGCTCCATCCTTCAGAGCAAAACGAAATTCTGTGTGTATAAATTCCCCCCTCCTTCGAATGACATCAGATGTTCAAACTCCCTTAAATCAACCAGAAACAGCAAAGCTGACCTTGGTTTTTTGAAGGGAAGCTGGAAGAGATGAAGGTTGGGAGCAGAGCTGCACAGGGAGCAGAGGGTGAAGCCAGGAGCCACGTTCCTGCCGTGGAGCCCAGGAAGCTGGGCAATAACCCCTGGCAGCAGAGATATGTGGAGTATCCCAGAGCGTGTCATCCCAGTGTTTATTTACTCTTTGTGTGTGTGTGTGTGCACGGCCAGGGGCAGGCGGTGTGGTGGGGAAGGCAAAGCCGTGCCACTGAAACCCTGTAGTGGCTGGGAGAGCAGGGCCCATCCTTGCACCTGTGGCAAGGGTGCCCCATAGAAACCAAAGGCATCTGAGAGAACTTTGGTGCTTGGCTCCCAAAGTGAATCTCCTTTCATTCCACCTGCCTCACACTTCCCAAGGGTGCTTTGCAGGAAAACTTCAGCCGGCTCCCTTGCAATACCGCTGATTTTGATTTTCTTGGGATGGGTAACACCCATTGAGTGAACAAGGAGAGGGATAGGAAAGCGGTTGCAGGTTTGTTTCAAAACCAACCCCCTGGCACTACCTGCACTTCCAGTTTGGACTCCCCAAGCGCTGCAGGGGCCTCTTTTTGACAGGTTTTGTTCGCAGCTAGGACATGAGCCTGGATTGGAAAGGCTCCTGCAAGAAGCCATGGGAGACCGGCAGGCTCCTCTTGAGATTTGTGCAACTGCAAAAAAGAAATAAAAAATAAATCAGAAATTCCTGAGGATGGGAGAGGGGAAAAAAGTCACTTGGCATTCGACTGGTAGCGTGTGAGAACAAAGTATATTTTTATAGGCGTGTTTCTAAGCAACGGGGCAAGAAAAGAAATGAAGTTTGACTTGAACTTTCTGGCCTCTGCCAGTTTGGCCAGCAGCGCAGGGACCATGCACTGGGGAAGCTGGCCTGGCCTTCCCATCTATCAGTGACCAAAATTGGCCCTGAGCTGTGAACTGCTGAGAAAGAATCAGCACTCTGCAAAATAAACTATGTGACAGTGGCGAGGACTAGATCAAACTGCATTTCTCTCTATTTCTGCCCTCATGCTGGCCAAGTTTAAAACTGCAGATGCTTTCCTCCTTACGGAGGTGGAGTTGCATCAAACGGTACTGCAAGAGCCTGAGTCTGGGAGGCCGGGCTTGGCTCTCCTCTAGAGCAGATGTCTTGCCTGGGGACAAGATGCTCACGGATACCATGCCTCAGTTTCCTCATGAGTATGCTAGGCACAGTGGTACTGAGGAATGCTGGAGGTACTGGGCAGAATGTGCTCCTGGTTTGTTGAGAGGTCTGAAATGAAAGCAAGTGTGGGATTAAAGGGCCTTGGTAAGGATCATTTTAAATAGGTGGATATGTAGGTACTGACAGGATGGTCCCTGTAGTCCTTCCTTCCACAACAGTCAGACACTGTCCTTTACTGAAAGCCAAACTGTAATTGACTGTGCCTGATAAAAAAACATGAATGAGCTTCATTTATGGTACAGGCTGCAGGATTCTGGGTTTTCTCTGTTTTGTTTAGGTTTCCTTTGAAATATACCACGTCTTTCCATTTTTCTCCCCTGTGCTCCTGCCAGACTTCCTCCTGCTGAGACAGCAAGGTCAGGCCAAGCATCGGGGAGTGGAGGGCACAGATTGGAGCCTGCTGCCCTAAAAAGGCTTGTGGAAAAACAAAGGTTGTCAAATATTTCCTTCTCCTCTCTCATTCCTGCTCTCTTTCTAGAAAGTGAGCAAGACTTGGCAAGTTTCCTCGCGAAACCATGAGCCAACGATAACCAGGAGGGGAAAAGGCGGGGGGTTTGCAGAATTGGCCCTAAGAAAGTCATCTTTGCTGCGTCAGCTGGAAGGAGGCGGAGGAGGAGTGCTGCTGAGCCCAAATTTCCTGCAGCTTGTGTTCAGTGCAGTCCTTTATTGCTCCCCAACATATTCTCCCCCCTGCTCCATTCCTCCTTCCCGTGCTCTTCTGCTCTACGTTTGGGGCTTCAGGGGCGAGCGACGGGGATGTGGTGAGGCAGGTGGGCAGCTCCACACTGAGGTCTGGGTGAGGGTTAGGGCAGGGGTCACGGGAGCAGGGCGCTTGGGACACACTGGATTGTGCACGTGTCGCTAGGGAGGGACCCGGCTGGTGCGAGCGGCAGGTCCTTTGTGAGAAGCAGCTCCCGAGCTGTCAAGGTGAAAGCTAGTATCAACAGGCCTGCAAAACCTCAGATACGAAACAGGAAAATCTCCATTTTTCTTTTGATCTGGAGTTCCAACAACAATAACAATATATGAAGAGAAAAAAAAAAAAAAAAGGTGAAATCCATCAGGTGCCAGCAAGTGAGTCGGGTTTCTGTGGTGTGTGTGTATGGGGGAGGGAGGGATGGGGTGGTTCAAACAGGAAAGGAGGGGCCTTGGCTGGAAGGATTTTTCAGCAGCCTGGTTTCTAAGGAAGGAGGGAGAATATTAAGTAGTTGATCCAAATGAAATTCCTGCCGAGTGCCAGCAGAGTTCACCGGAGAAAAGACAAGGCTCTGTGCTTGCTTGCATGCGTGCGTGCGTGCGTCCGTGCATGAGTGATAGAGCTGGCCCTGAGCTTCCATACAGCCCTGGACCCGCTCCAGGTGAATGAAGGGAGCCCCTCCAGGGCTTGCACCACCGCAGCAGAGAACAGGGGCTGGTCTCAAACGGGAGCCTCTGCAAACTTGAGGGATGCTGAAGGAAGGCATTGTGCCTCCTTGTGTTGATATTTAAGCACCAGCATCCTGTGCCCAGATGACCGTCAGGGCTTTGGCACGTCATTGGCACAAGCAGAGTCACGTGCAGTTGGAAGCGTTTGTCGTGTTGCGGGGCGAGGTTTCCCCTCAGCCTTGACAGAAGTGGGGAGAAGAGCCTGGGTACCTTCTGTGCCAGCTTCAAGACATCCCTCAGTGTTTTTCGTTGCTTAGTTTGGCGCACGTATCGGGGCAGAAGGGGAGGAAGAAGAGGAGGCGAAGCAGCACAGGGGCGCTGCCTCGCATGCAGCGCAGGGCTCTGGTTCCTCCTAACGTCCGCTGGAAGTTCTACTCACTCTGCGTCCAAAGACATCACAGATGTAGGAGCAGCTGCAGGAACTGTTATAGCAGTAGCATTTCCCAGAACTCTTCATGCAAACTGAAAAGCCAGGGAGCAGCCTGGGAAGGGAGGTGGGAACCTCAGCCCCTTCGAGGCTTGTCGTCCTCTGCTCAGCAGGGTGAGCTGCTAAAAACGGTTCCGGCTCATTTTCCCTGTGCAAAGTCTCAGGGCAGATAAAAGGGTCCGTGGCACGGCAAATCCTGCCTTTTGGGGTTTTTTTACCAAGCGCTTAGTGCAAATTCAAGGCCAGACATAAGTGGGGAATTTGGCTGGAACACACCTGCCCCTCGATGTGGGCTGCAGAGCAGCAGCATTAATATGCAGAGGAAAGATATGCATGTGAGCATATGCACAAATGTACCCGTGTTCACACGCCCACACATGCCTGCATAAACATTTAATGTGTGCAAGCACACGCACGGAGCATTTTTGTCTCTGGAGGCAGAGTGGTTTCCAGGCAGCACACACAAACCTCTCTTAGGTGCAGTGGCTCTGGTTATGACTGGCACATCGGTGTTTTGCCATCAAGATCAGATATTGGCGTACAGATCAACCTACCCTATCCTCCCACTGAGGCTGCAAAATGAAATGCAGCAGATGAGCATATCAAGCAATGGGAGGTGAGAAAGGAGATAGATCAGCCAGCTGTGTGGATCCAAACCCACCCCGTGTTTGGAGGTGGGTTGTGTTTTCTGGCTAGACTAAGATAATACACTGAGAGATAGCCCAGTGAAGGTGTGGAGAAGCTGTGACTTGCAGGGGGCAGCCAGTCTACCTCCTGCCCCATGCCAGGGCTGGGGGAAATGGTGGGGGGCAGTGGTGCCTGGTGGCATTAGTGAAGGAGATGGTGCCAGGTGCACTGAGGTCACTGGAGTCCTGCAAACTTCTCTCTGCCCAGGCAGCCACAGCAGGCATTTGGGAAGGTGTGGAAGAAGAACTGAATTGGGAAGAGATGAAAAATTTGCTGAGATGTGGCAAACATGGCAGGTGAGAGGAGGAAGCAACAGGACCCAAAGACATGGTGCATGCAGAGGTCAGAGATGATCCAAAGGTCATCTTTGGTCTGCATGAACTCACTGGCAGCCAGCCTGAGAACCACTTCGTCATTTATAAGGAGATTTTTTATGGGCAAAAATTAGATGTTATCTGTTTGTCCTCAGGACATGTATAGCCAAAAGTATGAGGAGGCTTTGCTGGGGAGAAGGAGAAGGATACCTGGGTCCCCATGCTGGAATCCCCTAAGACATGGACCCACTTGGTCCATTTGGCAAGAGTGTCCACACTGGATCTCTGCAGGGCAATGTGCCTGTGGGTCACAGAGTGGGGTGGCAGTCCTGCCGGTGCTCCCATGTCCTGGACTGCCTGTTTAAGGTCATTGGGCATGGGTCATGGTTCATGCCTTGGCTCATCCTGGAAGGGTCCCATCACATCTGGTGATGAAAAAGTGACATCCCCCATCCCCTCACCACTCAACCCCACAAGACACTCTCTCTGTTGCATCAGCTGTGTAGCCAAGGCAACTCTCAGCAAGATACTGTTTGTGAGGTGGCTCTTTGATGCTGGTGATCTGAGGGCACCCCTTAGTGTTTATGTCAATCTGCTGCTTGAAGTTAGCACCAGCAGGGGCCAGCTGTTTGTAGAAATTTGGGACTCTTGCTGATTTGACATGGGCAAATTTGCTCTTAAGGAATCAATTTCCCAGCATGTTCCAATAAGCCTTTTGTCTGTTCATGATGTTTCCAGGACAAGTGTGAAAGAGAGACTCTGGTCAACAGGTTAAACTTTGAGGAGGCGTGTGAGATTTTTGCCTGTGAAGTCAGTGGGCATTTCTTGTGTGTGTCTGCATAAAGCCTTGCTCTCACTATTGCCCTCATTCTCCAGACCCGTCTGATATTTCTATCATTTTTCATCCTAACTCCACTGCAGTGGCACTGTCTCTTTCATGCAGAGTGTGGGAATGAGGCATCAATATCCCCCACAGCAAACTGGTATATTGTTCCTTATTAGTCCAGAAAGGCTTGATCCTGCAAGATGCTGAGCATCTTTCCTCCAGGCCCAGGGAATCATAGGCTTTTGGGCACCTTTCCCCTCTGTGGGAACCAGTCACCTCAGTCCTCCAAGGAGTTGTGGGGCAAAAGCCGAAAAGTCTGCTGTTGGATTTGGTAGGGCTGGAGAGCTCTTACCAGCCTCGAGCCTCCAGGGCTGTTGTTGCAGTTTGGTTTGTTTGCTTGTTAGATGGATGGAGCTGGCTCGAAGATGGAGGTAATTGTTATGTTGATGGAGATAACTTGTCTGTTTCTATTTAAGGGCAAGAAGGTAATCCTGACAGATACTTAAGGAAATAATCCCCTAGCTAAACGGGAAAAGGAATGTTTCTTAAAGGTAACTAGGGGCAAAGTTGGCCGATATTCATAATTCTTTTTTGTAGAAAAGCAGTAGAAATATTTAATTTTCCAAATACACATGGATTTCATCCTCAGAAGGCAATTAAATCAACAGAGGCATTTATTATTCATGCTTAAGAAATCTGATGTTATGTGTTAGACTAATGATGAAAATCTAGTAATTAAATAAGCCAGTGAAAACTATGGAACGTGGCTTTCACTTTTACATTTAAAAGAGATTCTGGAAAAGAAGAAAGGTTTTTTTAGGGAGGAACTTCACATCCTATACCTGTCCAGCAGTGACAGCTGCATGTATGTTGTAATATATTTTAACAACATCTAAATACAAATTGGCATACAGTAACATTGCTTTCGCTTGTGACTTCTGCATTCCTGAAGAACTAGCAGATACGGGTGAAATTTTACTGCATCATTTCATAACCATTTCAGTGACAGTTATTTGGTTTTGTAATAGCAGAGGCATCTTGAGATTGCAGGAGAAACAACAAAGTGCAACAAGGATTTTATCATTCCAGAAAGGTTCCAGACCTGTAGCAAGGGGTGATCAATTGTCTTTCTTGGAGCTTCAGACTCTTAAATGGAGATCTGTACCATTTTCTCCATCAAGAGATAATGGATATTTTTTAATGTTGAAAAGCATCTTTGCATCGTGTTGGACCAAAGGGAGTTGGTCAGTGTATGTAATGGTATAGCTCAGGGAAGAAAATGGCTAGGAGAGCCAAGAGTCATCCATTAGGATGAAACTTGGGTGAGTGTCTGTGTATCAGTATTTTCCAAGTGTGAACATCAAACTTCTAGTACTTTTTTGTGGTCCTGCTTAAGTGGACTGAAAGATTAAATAACAGTGAGGCCTACTCCAGACAAAGGCTTTCTGAGAGAAGGAGCCATTAAGAAGGAAGGGAGTCCTGAGGGCAGAGGTTGGAACCTGGAGAGCTTGTAATGGACAGTACATGTGATGATGTGTCATCCGGTGCTGACACAGAGGTGAGCAATGGATGATCTCACACAGCTTTTCCATCTGGTTTAAGGCAAAACTGTGAAAGTCAGGCTGAAGGCCTAGAAATTAATCCAGGCTAGGCTGGAGCTTACAGTCACAGCTGCACACTTGAAATACTGTTGGCATTGGACCAGTTCTGGTCTAGCACCTGACACAGGTGCATCTTCATACTCCACCTGACGTACCTTTACCTCTCTTCAGGGTGAGCAAAGGCTTTCTTGGCTCTGCCAGTTCCTGACTGCTGTTGGGGCCAACAGAGACCCTCAATAACCATCTGTGGGAACACATCTTTTGATGGAGACCACCAGCCTGTAGTGGAAGCAGCATCTACCACATTCAGTTCCAACAGGACATTTGTTAAAAAGTATGAAACTAAATCACATTCAAACCCCTGTCCAAAACGCCAAGGCCCCCTTCATCTGTAAGCAGGCTAGAGAACTTAGTGTAACCTATGGTGACTGCATCTTTGGTAGAACATCCTCTTCCCGGGATTATCTCCTTTAATACAGGATTTTCCTCTTAATTTCATACTGTTCTTAGGGTAAAATGCTGCAATATCTCCATTTACATCCCAGCTTTTGATAGCCACTAGCAGCATTCCTTTGGTTATAGCTCAGCTTCTAAGGCCTTCTTAGCACCTGACTCTACTATGATTTGTAATAATTGGGTTTCAGAGGCCAAAGTAGCATCAACATCCTGGCAGCACCTGCTTTCAAGTCTAGGTTTCTTGATATCTCATGTATATTGACATCTGAATTTTGTAGACAGGCCCCACATAGTCCTAGAGGGCAAAGCTATCTACTCCTTCTCTCAAGTTACACTTCCTTGATCGTAGATGCTGAGCTACCTGCATCCAAAAAAAGTCCCCCTTCCCGCTTCTTTCTCATACAATAATGATAGTTAATGGACACTATTAGGGTTCTCTTCCAACTCATCACACCTCTTTTATTTCTAAGGGCACAGCACCTCTTTTATTTCTAAGGGCACAGCAAGTTTTTTTTCAAGTCATCTCTGGTGGCCATATGATGAAAACAAACACTCTTTTGTTTTCATTCAGAAAACCTTAAAGTGTGTGTTTTCATCTTTTTGCCACAGATAAGCCCTATGGAGAAACTGCTGGTAAACAATTCAACAGTGCTTGTCAGGAGCTAATCCAGATTTTCCTCACCCTTATTGTCAGTTAGGTAGAGACTGTCATGCAGTGTTCTCTGAGTTTTCCTTCTTTTCTTTTTTCTGCTCTTAGTTCCTTGGCAGCTTGATGGGGCTTTTGCCTTCTTTATTACCACCAATGAAATCTGCCACTAGGATGGCAAGATTTATTGGAAAAGATGCTAGACTAAGAAAGACTGAATTATTTCATCCTTTCCAGGAAGGAAAAATATGTCTTGGTCACTGTGATATTGAAAGATGATTTATTTGGATTTCTCTTGTTCATAATTCAGCTCTCAGCTTCTTCTACAGTTTCAGCATATGGAATGAGGAACATCTGCAGTCTCCAGATGATGTGAAGGAAATACATTTTATCTTCCTATCATCAGTGCATCAGCAACAGGAGCTTCTTGATGTAAATCTAATCCTGCAGTACTTCCTCCCCCTCCACTTGCCAGTTCAGTTCCCTGGAAGATAACTTTGTTCAGGAAATGTCAGGCTGATACAAGCAGCTATCTAGCAACAGAGTGCCTGCAATTGTGCAAGATGGTGCACATCAGCATCATTTAATTGAAATGAATGGATGCTTGTTCTTCATCTTACTGGAGGGAGAAACTTGGGAAAGTTTCTCAAATATTTTACTGGTTAGACATTTTGGGTTCTTTCTTGGACAGAAGCCATTGTCACTGGGAACCCAAAGTTCTCTGGTCATGTTGTATTTTGACCCAGACACTCACCTGGTGTGAGTCTTGTGTGTCGTGTATATGCATTGCAAACTCCCATTCCTGCATGCAGAACTGATTGTGGATGGATTTGGGAACTCCTTGGAGAAAAAGAGATGGACAACACCTCTTGGTGAGCCTCAGTCCTTGCTGGTACATTTCAGAGCAGCACGAGATCAGCCCACCATCTGGTGCCCAAGCCTGGCTCTTCCAGCACAGCATGCATGCTTGGAGACTGCTGAATGAACAACTGTCAATGTGTAGGAACGGAGTTTATCTCATGGAGTTCCCCATATCTAAACCTGCTTTTCTCCTTGCTCTAGACAGTTGCTCCCAGGGAGTTTTGTTTTGTGGCTGCAGCAAGGAAGGGCAGCTCAGGAAAGTACCATTTGGCACATAGCAACACAGATGCTTCCAGTTCCCATAGCTGTACCTCTCCCACCTCTGCAGCATTGGCTGGCACTGTGGAGAAGTGGTGCTGACCCAGAGATCCATTCCTACGGATAGACCCTGCTCTCCCAGAGCAGACCAAAACATGAGCTGGTTCCCTTGAGAGCTTCTTTCCCACATGCTGAGCTGCATTTCTCCCCCTTCCAGCTCTGTGTGAGGACACCCAGGTCATCAGGATGATGATCTCCCTTTCCCATGAATCCTGTGTGAACCTGGGGGCAGCCCAAGCACCTGATATTCATGCTCTGCAGGTGAGCCCTGGCTGATACAGCAGAACCTGCATCCACAGGTTTCTGCTGAGGAGACATTAATCACCTGAGAAAGAGCTGGTCTTCCAGGCTAGTTCAGCAAGGCTAAACAAGAAAAAAAAAAAAAAGGCCACAGTATAGCATTCTCTTCTGCCATCAATGCCTGTTTTCTGAGTCTCTTCAGGTATTCCTGTGCTGTTCCTAAGCATCCTTTTGGCTCTAGGCTTAACAAAATGGAGGTAAGTCCTAACCTAGAGCTGAGTCCTTCCAATCATCACCTGCTGTTCCATCTCTTCTCTGAGTTTGGTCTTACTGAGCCAAGGAACTCTGTGGAACAAGAGAATGAGGTCTCATCAACTTTCACCATATTGTCTCAGGGATATAAGGTACTGGGATATAAGGCTCTCTTAAGATATAAGCCTCTCTTCCAAAAGCTTGTGTGGCTTAAAAGCCACACGTTCTTTGCACTCTGATATGTCTTTGGTAGGTGACTGGGCATGGTGGGGCAGAGTGGGTGTTTCTGTGAGCACTTCACAGTGCCTTGGGTGCTAAAGCCTTCCTTCCACACTCTGCAAATTACAAAGGTGATTTGCTACTTCTGGCAGCTGTTGAGATGCCTAATTCCCATGGGAGGATAGAGAGTCAGTGTTTTCTTACTACTGCACCTGTGCCTGCAAAATATCTTGGCAGTCCTGCCTATGAGAACCACAGGTTTCAAGGGGAATAATACTGAAGAGGTGGTGGGAGTTTTAACTTTCTTCACTTCAGACCTTTGGAGGCCAAAGTCTGACCATTGGAATCACAGGAGAAGAGACTGGAATTTCTAGAAGTCTGTCATTCCATCCTGAAATCAGCTCCCAAGCCAAGTGATGAGGGTGGTCACAATTTGGAGGGTGCAGCATCTCTGCAATTACATAGACATGGAGTTTAGCCATCCAGAACACTCTGTTAACAGATGGGTGTTACATGACACAGATTTGGTTTAAGTGTCTGTGCCACATTGCTGAGATTTGTGGGAGGTGGCGGGGCAGTCCCAGCAGGGCTGCTGTTTTTCTGTCCTTGGCGTGTGGTGTCTCCTCCCAGTCTCTAATCACCTGCAAGCATCTCCAGCATGCTCCCTTGCCAGTCCCTACCAGAGAGCCTGCACCGGCCTGATGCCAAGTCTCCACCAAAGCACAAAAGTTCGTCGAAAGTCCAAGGCACATCGCAGCTGGCTCTTCGGCAGCCAACGCCCTGGGCTAGCGAAGGGACTGGCTGGAGCCTGCATCCCCAGCCCTGGCTGCTTCTTCCCCCGTGGGTGCCAGATGGCCCTGGGCTGGACGGCCGCCTGAGATCACTGCCTGACTTCACCAGGGCGGGGGTCTGAAGCAATGACCCCAGCCCCGTGCACAGTGCCCGAGCCGGCTCTGCTGCCCACCCTGCGGGGCTCTGCAGGGGCTGGGGCTGTGCTGCGAGGGGAACATCCCCGAGCTGTGCTTCATTAGGCGGGTGGAATCGCCCTTCTGCCCGGGCTGACTGTTGGCCGCTGGGGAGTTCAGGAATGCTTTTGCTCAGATGTGTTTTCCAGCTGCCAAAGGGCTCGAGATGAGATGACACTCCTTGCTTTGCATCCCTTCCCTGCCTGCATCATCCCATCCCTGCCTGCATTTTGAGAGTGCAAGCACGGTGGCTGTCCTTGTGCTCTGACCAGGAAGGAGGAATTTCTTGTCTTTCCCCTCATGGTCACAGGTGCAAGTCCAGGACAAGCAGGAACTTGCCTGCCCATTCCGGGAAGTTCTGTGTAGGTGAAGCATGTCCCTTCCTCTGGAATGGGGACAGGTGGGGAGGGGAGCTGGGGGAGATACTCGGTGAGGGTTTTTCCAGCCAGATACCTGAGCACAGGTTTCCTATAGAAGACCTGTATGCTATGAGCACCTCTGCATATGGCTGAGTTTGGGGGCAGAGGAAGGACGGGACAGCTGCTCAAGGTGTCCATCACTGATATTTGTGTTGTTCCTATGGTAGAGGTTTAACTGAGATCCCCATTAAGTCTTTCTCCAACACCTTCCTGCTTAAGTGGTGTATTATGTTAGTGCCTATGCTGTAAATAATAATGATCATTATATTAATCAATAAGCCTGTTTAGCAAGGTTGTGCTGTGGTTGTGTATGTCCTTCTTAGGTGGATGTGGCTTTTGTGGTCGGGGGTATTGAACGGGACAGCAAGTCCTCTGGCAGTGGACTGTGGCTGTAACGGGCACGGATCATTAGCAGCAGTGGTCAACAGATCCTTTTCCTACCTTACTGCCAGAAACGGAAGAAAACGTGTTACAAAAATTCGAGCCTCCCAGCCATTTGGAAAAAGCTTCCTGCTCCACTCTGTAATGTCAGCAGGCAGGGAGGCAGTGTTCCCACACACTCTGCTCCACTGTAGGAATGCACCCACCACCTTATGGGGAGTTCACATGGGTGCAAAGCATTGAAGCCCAGAAGCACCCAGGCTGGGTTTTGGTTCAGGGGCAGGACGGTGTGTAGTCTGCTCTGCTTGGTATCTGGTGGGAACAACAGGCAGCCAGACAGGAGCAATTTGCAGCTTCGCAGAAACAGTGCCTGGTGTTTTGCTACTCCCTGTCCCTTCTGGAGGGCAGGGTGGAAGAGTTGCAACTAGCTCCCTCTGGCTAGCCTGGAGTGGGGAGAAAATACTATGCTGTCAGCCCAGGGCAGAGGACAGCCCAGGGCAGAGGACAGCCCATGCTCTGCTATGGGTGCTTTCTGCATCCCAGGGCTCATGGGTTGGGGCATTAACAGCACAGTCCTTTTGGTCTGACCTGGGTCAAGAGCCTTTCCAGATGCTCTCTCCTCTTTCCCTGGGCACCACAGCATCAGGCCAGACATGAAGCCATAGGGTAGCTCTGAGTTGCTTTCAGTCTCCTGCCTTGGCTGTAGGGTCAACATCCCTTTGATGTGGCTACAGGCCAGGTGTCACCTCCAAGCTAGCCAGGCATCCTTGGTTTGGCCAGCAATGTCAGTCTTCTATGTAGCCAGTGAGCCTGGGACCTCTGCTGAGAGGTGACAACCTCCTGAGTTGTGGGGAAAAGGGATGGAGATGTGTGAGCCACCCACCTCCTGCTTCCCACTGTCCCTCATCTGGGGACACCAGGAGTAGAGCCTTCCTCCCTGTGCCTTGTGCCCACAGAGGCGCAGTGTGCTCTGCCTTGGCACACAGATGCCTGCCCGAAACCCATCCACCGGGCCAGCAAGGCACATGGGAGGAGCCGGGAAGGGGTTGTGCAGCAGGCCAGAACCTGACAGCAAGGGAGGAAGAACTCCAGCCTCCTTCCTGAGTCTCAGACAGACACCAGTAGGGCTCATTTGGGGAAACTGGGCATTGTTCTGCCGGCATCTCCTCAGGCACAGAGGCAGGGCGGTGCCAATGCTGCCTGCCATGAGCCAGCCCAGGGGCAGTCAGAGGTCAGTGAATGAGCTGGTGGGTAAGGACGGGCAGGCAGGTGCTCTGGAGATGCTGATGTGAGTGTCTGGTCCTGGCTGCAGTGGGCCGCTGCAGGTTGATGTGGATGGACCAGCCAGAAAGGGAAGGGAGGGGCTGCATGGGTGTTGCATACCCTGGCTCTGCCTTTCCCTCTCCTCTTGGCACAGGAAAAGTACTTCACCAGCTGCCCAGAGCTTGTCATAAGTTTCTGTGTCAGAGACCTCTGCCCTTCAGTTTGTCAAAATTGGCTTGTTAGTGTCAAATTAGGGAACAGATCATCGTGTGCATGAGAAGCTGTGTTGCTGAAGGAAATCAGGCTATAAAAAAAACTAGAGGGTGGAGGAAAGGGATCCCTTCAAGGCATCCATGGGGTTCTCACGAGGATGTAAAGGCCCAAACTAGACACCACTACTGAGTGACAGATGGAGGACTCCCACCACAGCCATCCCTTGTCCTATCACTGCTTGAGGGGTACATGTACATGCCAAGGAGAGTGAAGGGGGTCAGTTCCAGCTGCTTTTTCAGCCCTGCAGGAAGCTCTGAACTCAGGCTGGGAGCTGGGCAGGCTTCAGTGTGCACTGGTCCCCAGCTCCATTTGCAGAGCACTGGGCTCCCCTGCTCTCATCTCCCCTTGCTGAAAGGGCTTCACATTAGTCCCCAGCTCACTCTGGCTCATTGGCAGCTTGCAGGGAGAGGAGAGATAAGGTGTTTGCACCTTTACCTTGTTTTGTTTGTTGCTAAAGCTGCTGACCATGTGAGCAGGCTGAGCTGCTGCAGACACCCATTGCATAGTGAGTCCTGGGGACTGAACACCCCGTACTGTTTTTCTGACTGAATCCTCACTGCGTGGTTCCCTTCATTTGTTTGTTATTTGCTAAGATTGCCCATGTACTCGTTCCTCATTTATTTATCATTGCAGAGTTAATGAGCTGTGCCCCTCTTGTGTTACTTCAGGGTTGCCAGCACCGATGTGAAACTTCCCCTTCCCGTAGGGCAGCCCTGAGAGATGCCCTGGCTGTGCCTTCTCTGGCCCTGGCTGCGGGTGCCAGAGGGGATTCCTGGAGTGGAACACAGTGTGTTTCACTGTTGTGGAAGGGCTTAGTCACTGTGGATGTCTCTGATCTTCTTTCAGGCCTTAAGTTGCTACAGTACCTTTGAGGCAAAGGATGGACTTCAATGGTACCTTGTACAGTTTCATTTCCTGGGGGGGTGATTCCCAATTTATTCAATCTCTCCCCTACCGCTTGTCCCTATTCCTCTTAGAATAAAGAAGCCCTGACCTGTGGGGGCAGTTATGTCCTGCAACAAGGAATAAAACCCCAAGCATATAAGCATTATGGGGAAAAATGCAAGATGATCCCATCTTAGGGAGCCACGTGAGTCCCAGGGATGGTGCCAGGGGTCGTTAATGTTGCTGTGGGCAGTTAGGAGGGTGCCGAATCTCAGATGCTGATCCAGCACTGTTCTTGTGGAAACAGAAAAAAGTGGTTGTGAAAAACTTTCTGGTTTTTGCTGGGAGAGCACAAGTTTGCCTTGGCAAGGAGAAATAGGGACTGGTATCTTTGTCTGACTTGGAACCCAGGGACTTCTCCCCTCAGTCACCTTCAAACCCCCCAGCTGGGGTTTGTGTGACAGGCTGGTGCTGCCATCTGCTGCTGAGCATCTCATCTGTCCCCCTCACCAGGCACCCCTGGGCAGCCTGACAGGGCAGAAGCATCCTCTTCATCCTCCTCCCCTGGGGCTGCATCTGGGCTCAAGGGAGCAGTCGGTCTGCAAGGAGACTCCTGTTTGCCTGGTTGCGGGGGGGTCTAGGCACTTCTATTTTAATCCTGAGCCATTTTCCCTTCTGTAGGAGGGGATGAACTGGGTTCACTGCCATTGAAGTTGCAGGAGATGCTGTTCAGGCAGGGATTTCAGCTGGTCTGATGCTTTTCTTTCTGTGAGTTTCCTCACGGTCACTTGCTGGTCCCAGCACAGACTTGGCATCAGCACCGGACTGCTGGGAACCAGGGGTCAGGAGACTGGGAACCTCAGGAGCTTTAAACTCTATTCAAATTTAGTACAGAAATAGCTCTTTTTCACTCTGGTGGCTCTACCAAATGTCACAAGTCATCTAAGTTTAGATTGTCACCAGCCTGCTCCTAAATATAAACAGCACAGGGCTCCTGACTGCATCCTGCCGGCAGAGGTTACGTTGGGGTGATCTGGGGGATCTACAGGAAGACAAATGCCGTGGACAGAACCTAAACTTGCTCCCCCTTTGCTATCAGTACCATCAGTGGCAGTGACAGTCAGGCCGTATGGCTTGGCAGCGATACCCTCGGCTTTGCTGTCTGCTCGGTATGTGCCATCAGATGGGCTGGCTTCCCATGAGTGTGGGGCTGTGAGCTGAGGACCCTGGAGATCCCAGCATTTGTCAGCTGCATCTTTGCTGCTGAATTGCTTGCCCAGTTGCACGGTGACTTTGCTATGTGATTGACCTTGACTTCAGAGTTGTCTCAGAGCATTCCTGGCTTCTGCTATTGCCTCTGCAAAGCACGGTGGAGTGTGAATTTGTCATTTAATCCTCTCACCATGGATAAAGAGGGGATTCTCTGCCTCATTTGTGTGTCATCTTGCCCTTTCTGGGTGTGGGATGACCCTCACATCGGTCTTTTTCCACTGACACACACAAATGGTAATGGCCCTTGAAGGTAGAAGCCCATCGTAGACCTCCAACTCCTCCATGCCCTCAGACCCCTTCCTATCCTGAGCTCAGAGGTCACACAAAAGCCTGGCAAAGTCCCACAGTGGGATAAAGCCAGGGCTGTAGGCAGGGAAAGGGATTTCTTTGGTTATTTGTTCTCATCCTGCCTGCTGCAAAGATGTCCTCTGGCGTTGTGCAGGAGGTTCTCTGTGCAAAAGCAAGCCCCAATCATCTCACGGACACTTGACGATTTGGTATTCCTCTTCCAGAACGAGAGTCCCGAGAGCATGAGGAGCCGACCACATCGGAGATGACAGAGGAGACATACCCGCCCAAGGCCTACCGACCCAAGCACGGGCGCCTTTCCGAGCTCAAGGCTGAGGCCCTGAAGAAGGACCGCCGGAAGAAGCTGACCCTGGCCAAGTTCGTGGGCATGGCCGAGAACACGGCGCACCCACGTGTCGTCATCCCCGAGCTCCGGCAGGAGTTTGAGCTGGTGGGTGCCTTTGCCTTCCCTCCACGGGCTCCCATGGACACGTGACTGTGGGAGGGCTTTTACTCCTGGGGAGCAGGTGGTGGTCAGGGGGGAAAGGGGACCTTTTGCAGCTGGAGGCTTGCTGTGAGGTGCTCCCCTTCTCACACTTCACCTTCCCCCTGCTTGCAGGGCCCCTGCCGCAGGCACATGGAGGCGTCCCTGCAGGAACTAAAGAGCAGCCAGCGGATGGTCCCCCGCGCTGTCCACCTCCCCAACTGTGACCGCAAGGGCTTCTACAAGAGGAAGCAGGTAAGAGCCCCAGGGAGGGATGCTGCCCACCCAGCAAGGCTTTTCTCTGCCACTGCCCTGGATGGGAAGGATAGAGGTTTTTCCTCTGCTGGGTTGGTGGGTATGTTGCTGTGAGCATCTCCAGCTATGGTTCGTGGTGGGTGGCCTTGCTGATGGCTCCAAGTGCCATCTGGCCTGAAGTAAACATCCTGAAGGTGCTGGTGAGGGAGATGAAAAGGTCAGAGAACCTTGGGCTGGGGTAGCAGGAGGGATGGCGATGTGCTGAAAGCAGAGAGCAGGAACTAGGTCCTACCCTGTGGATTGCATCGCTGGGGTGAAAGGGGCAAGGCAAGGGTTGATGCTCATTCTCAGTGTGAGGGAGCCATGTGGCTTCTGGTGGCCAGCTCCTGATCTCTGCCCTTGGGTGTCTTTCCAGTGCAAGCCCTCCCGAGGCCGGAAGCGTGGGTTGTGTTGGTGCGTGGACAAATACGGCATGAAGCTGCCGGGGACTGACTTCCTGAGTGGAGACCTGCAGTGCCATGCGTTCGACAGCAGCAATGTGGAGTGAAGTTGCATCCCCTCCCTCCACCCCATCACTACCTACCCAGACTCCCTTCCACCCTCCCCTCCGCACCTCCCCATGCCCCGGGACTCTGATTCCTTTCATCTCATGTACGAAGAAAAAAAGAAAGGAAAAGAAAAAAGAGAAAGGAAGGAAAACTTAAAAAAGAGAAAGGGAAAGAAAGAAATAAAGAAGAGAAGTAAAGAAAGGAGAAACAAAAAAGAGAGAAAAGGAAGTAAAAAAAAAAAAAGAAACGACAGGAAAAAAGGAAAAGAAAAAAGAAAAGAAAAAAGAAAAGAGAAAAGAAAAGAAAAGAAAAGAAAAGAAAAGAAAAGAAAAGAAAAGAAAAGAAAAGAAAAGAAAAGAAAAGAAAAGAAAAGAAAAGAAAAGAAAAGAAAAGAAAAGAAAAGAAAAGGAGAAAAATAAACCTTGAAGAAACTGAGGACTCGGAATCTACAGCAGTCTCTTGACAAGGACTCAGCAAGGAAAGGATAGAGCCAGAGACAAACCAGCCGCAGCCTCTCTGCCATCCTGCACATCTCCTTAACGCTGCCTGCACTCCTCTGTCACAAGCAGAGGTCATCCCGATGTAGGAAGCTCTCCAAGTTGGTGAATTTCTAGTACGGGTTTTGGGCAGGTTAATTTATTTTTTTTTTCATGGTAGCTAGTTTATTTCTAAAGGGTCTTGAGAGAAAACCTTGCGGCCACCAGCGTTCCCCTTGCAGTCCTCCCGAGTCTCCTCCCCACATTGCTGGGACTCACTCGAGTCAATCTGATTTCCATCTCAAATGACTGCCCCCAATCCAGGCAGATTTCAACACATCAGGAGGAGGTGGCGTGGGATTGGTGGCTATGTGTCTGGAGATGAGCTGGGGAGGGAAACACAGATCCTGCAATGGCACAAATACCCCCAAAAAGTATTTGTGGACTTCAAAAAAAAAATTACAAAAAGGAAATATATTCTTCTCTGTCCAGTTCTTCTCAAATGGAAGGTCAGAAATCTTTTTGGACAAGCAGGACTCTGGACATTGTCCATCTGGGTGCGGAAGCGTTTGTCACCTGCGTGCATGTGTACGAGTGTTTGTGTGCATTGACATGGCTTTTCCTCCTTGCAAAACTTCACCATGAAACCTGAAATCTGGAGGTTTCAATGTAATATGTAATCAGGGGAAGAAATGTTGCCCCTCCCAAAAACTAATAATAACCTGCTGGACTGAGCACAGGAGGAGAGTTACAGAAGAGCATCGGTGCCTGTGGGATCAGGACCTCATCAACATTGAGGGCTGCACCCGAGCTGACCCTGCTGTTACTCTGTTGCTGTCCAGACTGAAGTATCCGTACATGGGGACAGGGAGACCAGTGCCCAAACTCTTCACCACCCTTTGCTGCCGCAAAGATGACCAACCGTGGAGACATTTTTTTCACAGCTAAAAACATGGTTTGCTCCAGGGGAAAAAAGCCTACCAAACCTCCAGTTTGTTTGATTGTGGTTTTTTACGGTTGGTTTATAGCTTTCCCCATGGGTAGGAAAACGCTGGTATCCATCCTTTCGCTTTGAGGATACTGCTCATGTTGCCACAGCTGATTCCCACCACCCTGCAGTAAGATCCTGTGATGGGCCCTTGCCTTTAATCTGGGACGCAGCTCCTTGTTGAGTGACAGCAGCCACTGCACCACGGAGACCCACTGCCTCAGGCATGCTGGGACATCCCTCATCTGCCTTCCTGACTGACTTGTTGTTTTTAATTTTTACGTTCGATTTTGGGCCTGTTGCCTCTTGCTTCTCCATGACAAGGGTCTTTACAATGTTGGTACTGGGAGGAGATCCGGCAGCAAAGGGAAGGAAGGAAAGGAAAGGGAGCCATGGGGTCTGGGTGCTGTGGTCCCGGTGGGCAAACACACACCCACCAGGAACCACATCCCACTGCCACAGCTGGAGCTGGCCAAAGGACACAACTGATCTCAGGGGGAACGTTCCTGCACCCCCAAAGCACCTTTGAGCTTCCCGGACTGGGACAGAGAGAAAAGGAGGTCCCCAGCACCACCAGGTCCCCAACCAATGGGGATGAGACAAGGGGGGATTCAGTGCTAAGGGGTTCTGGTGAAGGCTTCTTGCCGTCACAGGTTAGGAGCCCTCATAGCCTCCTGTGACATGGCATCACTCCCCTAGGCACCCCCTGGGCCCCCCACCAGGACACTTGTCCCAACCAAGGGCAGAACTGGACACCTGCGGTTATTTCCCTCCAAGTTACAGTGGGGGCGAGTTTTGCTGATGGACTTCCACGGACACCCAGCACAGCATGTTTGGACCTGGGGACAAAGGACCTTCCCTTGCTGAAAAGAACAAAGTGTGTCACTAAATGCAGATCTTCCCCCAAAAAAAAGCCTGCTGGAGCGGGGTAACCGCCATGTTGCTGGAAGGGAGAATGGCAGGTGTTGTGGCCAGGGGAGGGAGGGACCCCCCTGGGCTCTGCAGGGTTAATGGAGCAAGGTTGATTTAACCAGGGTGGTGGGTTAATGGTGAGGTGAAAGTGGGGTGAAGACAGGAGGAGGAGGAGTTTGTGCTAACTGCAAGGGCCCCTGTCCACTTGCTGATCCCTGTGCAAAACCTCCTGACTGTTATAGGCCAGTACCACCTTTTCCAGGACCCACCCTTCCTTCTCTTTTCCTCTTTCTTGCTTTTTTGTTTTGTTTTGTTGTTTAATTTCCCAAAACTTGAAAGCCTTTGGCTGCAGAGAAAGGAAATGTGCCACCGGGGTGGGATGCGAAGAGGCAGAGGGCAGCAACTCCCCATGGACTTTGTCTTTTGGGGAGGATGCTTTTGCGGGGTGAGGGTCAATTCACAGGGCCCCATGGTGATGTTGTGACAAGGCTACCATGATGACACTGGGAGGGGGACACAGGATGATTCTCCAACCTCTCCCTAAAAAGCAAGTCTACATGGCCCTGGGAGCCCAGAGCCCCAAAATCCATTCCACACAGCCTCCCTCACCCCTGCACATCCCGTGCTGGGACAGCACTGCCTGTCCTGTCCCCACCAACCTGGGGGGAGGATGATGGAAGTCTGGGCTGCACCACCCCTGCCTCCCCAAATCACTTCAGCTCCTGGGATGGGGCATGAAGCGACCCCCCTGGCCACCCACTCTCTCAAGGAAGCCCAGCAGGACGAGGCTGTTTGTAGGCTGCACTAATTTTTAGGACTGGGGTTGGAGCCTGGGTCAGGCTGGGGATGAGAGTGACTTCAGGAGGGGGTTGGTGACCCCCTGGAGTGGCAGTGATGAGGTGTTCTCGTTCTCAGGACCCAGCAGCACCCCTTTGCATTTAGGGTGAGAAAACCAAAAGGGGCAGATTTAGAGGCTGGGCAGGCAGTGTGGGGGGTTGAGGCACAGGGGGAGATGTTGGCAACTTGTGCATTAGGGGGAGGTGTGAGGCTCAGGGGTCTCCAGCGACAGTATTTGCAGTGAGCCTATGCCAGTGTCTAGGATTCAAGCTGGGAAGGAGAGGACAAGGATGGCGCAGGGGTCAGGACAGCCCTTCCACCACATCTGCCCCGGGAGTGGCACTCAGTGGCTGGGCTACCCCTTGTCTGTACTGCAGTGGACTTCGAAAACCACTAGTACAAGAGCATTTTGCACTATTTCTCAGCTCTCTCCCCCCTTCCCTTTTTCTCTGCCTTCCCCAGGAAAACTCTTTTTTGCTGTTGGTTTGGGTTTTTTTGTTGTTGTTGATTCCCCCCCCCCCAAGTGGAGCATTGTATATTTAACAGCCGACAGTTCACCTC